>OMKZ01017458.1:0-19826 GCA_900302535.1 Neoniphon sammara
TTTACGGCAAACTGACAAGTTAAACAGTATATACTGTATAAACACATGTATACTTTAAAATGTAAGTTCAAACAGCTGAAAATAAAAAAAAGAGTACGACCATTTGTTCTCCCCAAGAAAAACACTTTGAAGCAAGTCCACTTTGGGATGGAGCACCACATTAGCTCAACACCTGACCAAATTATAGATCATAAATACAAAAAACTATTTGGTCTACTACAGCACAAACCCTTTTGTTGATATCATATATTCTTATATATAACCCAGCCCAGAGCTTCATAAGAGTGCTTATAGAATAAAAACATTTGATTAATTCTTTAATTAATTTAATTATTGTAGGTTATTAGCACTGAATGAGATAATTGGCCTGTCCTTCATCTTGAAGGAAAAATGCAATAGCAAATGGCAAAATCAAATATTAAAGAAAGACTGAAAAGGACCCTACATGCATTTTTCCATGCTTTAGTTCATTTATTACACTGCACGCATGCTTTTTTATATTTTTGAATATTTCTATATAAGATAGTATACGATTTGCCTATTGTTATTTATTTTTAAATTCACATGTTCAAGTTATCCCCCAACTTAAAACTGTCTATTGCTCTGACTGATATTCATGCAGGACTGGTGTACTTACATGCTATCAATACATCGTCAATCACTGATAACCATGTTTGGTTGTTGCTTGCCTTCTGGGTTTGTGTTCCTGATTAAATGACACATATTTACAGTGCTGATTGCGAAGTCTAGGATGTCGGAGCTTTCCACCAGCATGTGAATGCATCAGAAGACATGAGGACTCTTCAGATCAGTGTGGCATTTAACTAAATTACCGCACAACAGTAAAATAACTGAAAAAAATTAAACCCAGGCAGGATGTTCACTGTGATGGATTATTGATCCTAAGCAAGTTTCAAGTCTCTGCAAGTTGATTTTGCCCCGAAATGAATGGAAACTAACGGCTCCCTGGAACGAAGGAAAACACATTTTAACATCTAAAACAGCATGGTATGTTTTAGAGGATGGTTTATAATTATTCAAAATGCAAGTGGCTTGTAGTAAATAGGCTGAAATATACAAAACCACTACTATAGTCCCCCATGCAAAACAATGATTTTAGAGTATCAAGAACAAGGCACACCCCTATACTTCTCTCACAGCCATTTCAGTTTAAAATCTCAACATTACAAATCCTGCAGAACACATTACTGTCCACGGCCTCTGCTCTTTATCCACTACTTCAATAATGCGTCCTGTGTCATTTCCTTGTAACACACACACATGCACACAAACCACTGAACCACCAAAGACAGAGGGGCCCTGAAAACAGTCTGCCTGGCCCAGATGTTGGTGACATCTCCCCAGCCGACCCGAGTCCATTCAGCCCTCACACAGGCAGGCTGAGTCGCCCGGAGACCGCGCTCAGTGGGGAAATTACATGAGAAATAAGAGCCAGTTTGTGTGCTGTTGCATGCCAGGCTTAAGGGAACAGTGGGGAGGGCGCCTTAATAGACAGTGCGAGAGGTGGCGCGATGGCACTGGATCCATGGCAGCTGTTTCCTTCAATGTTTCATGCTCATAGCCACAGCTGCTCTCCAAATGAGAGTTAATATTGCAGGGGGGCCGTCCACCCTGGGTCGAGACTTGTCGCATGGTCTGAATGTCAAACCCCGCCCAGCAGGGTGACACGAGCTCAAAGGACACGCTTGTTTTGTTTTTTTTCCCCTCTCCACTCCCTCGACCTCTCCTCCCTGTTGATGTGTCTTTCTGCCTCATTGGATCTTTTTCCCCGACTGGACAAGGGAGCAAACTGTGTTTTTTTTCTTTTTTTTTTGTGCATGTGTTTCTCGCTTTAAATGACAAATAAATGGAGAAAACAAAGATGGTTGCCATGTTGTAGCCTGCAGAAATGTGTTGACAGGGGTGATGCTGGACTGATATGGGTTTTTAGAAATACTTATGTTTCAGTATGAAGATGCCAGTATCTCATATTGTGTCCTAATACTCAATATCTTCACATTTAATCACTTTCACGCTAAAAAATTACAAATATTGAGTGCTGCCCTCAGATTTTCATTCTTGTTAGGGTATAAAAGCCTCTGAAACAGCATTTGAATAAAGATGCTAAAACTTGGAACTGAAAACTGAAATAATTCTTAAAAAAACCTACCTTGAACATTTGAATACATGCATAAAATGATTGCAGATTTTAGCAACTGATGCAGTCAGCAGGAACCTTAATCGTGTGGGAGATGGACAGCACTGATTGGCTGATATTTGATATTTAATGAAAGGACAATATAACAGTGCTTTTATAGTATGCTTTCTTGCTTCTAATATGATTTTTTGCAGCAAGTAACACTGGCATAAGACCAATACTGAGCTAGCTGGGAACAAACTTTTTAATCTATTTTTTTTAATGGTTGACTCCTTGCTGTGCATTATCACATGATTTCATCCAGCTTTAACATGGAGTTCAGTCCCAATGGAAGTCAGACCTGTACGAGCCACAGCAGTTTCCTCTGTGCTGATAACATCCACAGTGATAGATGTGGCGTGTCCTCCTGACTCTGTGTTGCGTCTCACTGTGATGCTAGGCGCTAGATCTCTCTGGACTGCCACACACACACACATACACACACAGATACACGCACAGTGGTAGCGGTGGTGAGTATGATTTGAACTGTCCTGTCTGCGGCGGTGCAGCTGCATAAAGGAAACAGCTGCTGAAATATCACGGCTGGCCCCCCCTCGTGTCTCCTGGTATCTATCACAGACACACAGTGGCCGGCTCAGCCCGGAGAGAGAGGACACAACAAAGACATCTGCAAGATGGCCTCGGACACACAACCCCGCTGATGTGTGCACCGCTGTGATGGGGTCTTTGCCGGGTGGATGATGAGCGGCCGCTGTGATGTGCTCTTCACTGGGCAGATGAGGCTTCGTCCCGCTCCTGCTGTTTTCCTTTTTGTGCTGTTCGGCGAGGGATTGACACACAAACAGCGAATGACAGTCTTTGTGTAAAGCATAAAGAGGCATTTCTGACACGCCTTAATCTCGTTCAAGGGTACTGCAGGCCTTCGACAGCCAACCGTCTCGATTCCCTCCGTGTCTTCTCGGTTTTGGTTTGTTCTTTGGCGCCGGCTTCGAGATGTCATTGCAGTTTATTTGTGTTTACTTGCATCTTGAGCCTGAATGTGACCTATTAAAAAACCTTGGAGGGAAATCTTGACCACGTGCTGTGCAGCATAAAGCAGCTGGTCAAAGGCTTGTTCTGAAGTGATAACTTCCTCCTTGAGTATACAGAAGAGATGTAGGTTATATGAAAAACAGACATTCAAAAGTTCATAAGTCTGATTTTGGTGTTGTACTTGTAAATGGACTTCGAATGTCTCAGAAATGTAGAACTCTGGGAAGACTCAGAGCTCAATTGGATCTGGCTTTGGCAGAAGTGGGCGGGGCTACACTGGGCGGCCAGCGTTCTAGATGTAAAAATCCCATTCATTTTGCCAAACCCAATGTTACGTAATGGCCCGTTTGAGCATTTCTATTTGGATGGTCATGAAACTCTACTGGTTGAATCATCAGTACAAACAATTTGCGTTGAAATCAGGTTCATTGAAAAAAGTCAAAAGTACACAACACCTTTGGGAGATAAGTTAACTACAAGTCCCACAGTGCTTTGCCTCAAGAAACAGCCAATCACAAAGCTTCAAATTCTGTCGCCGCTGGTGAAGTAGAGCTTTGTAGCTTTGAGTTGACTTTATACAGACATGCTGGATCATCTGCTGCACTGTTTTGATCCTAATTGCAAACAGCCATCTAGTTTACAATACTGAATATATTTGAATAAATTTCTCTGGCCTGTTCACCATAGTAATGGCTGGTGAGGCTCTTGGATACTGTCGTATTTGACATACCAACCCACCAGAAAAACATGATTTCTCAGAAACAAATTATAAACATTTTAAGTGATGGCCAAAACATAACCCTGTAGTACTGTTTATTTATTCAGGAGACTCCAGTGATTCTGTGTTGAGTAATCTTGCGGTTCTCATTAAGTAAGAGAAGATCCATATTGGATCATCAAGATCCTTATGGGAGCAATTTTTAATTCAGTGTGCAGACAGTACATTTCTTCATTGTTATTGCCTCATCTTTCTGGCACCTGAGTGTCTAACTGGAAATGTGTGGTCTATTTCTTTTGTTTAAAAATACATCATTCCTCAAAGTTTCTTCAAATCTGACCGAGCAGTGTCTGAGGTATTGGGCGTGATGCTTGTTGGCCTGGTGGTGGCGCTGTGGTGGGCCAGTCAGGTTTATATACAAAATGCCGGACCCCGGCATCAAAATCCATAACTCTCCCAAGTTCCATCCAAAACACGCCAGCAGAGGCCTTGTGCGTGATGGACAGACGAACAGACGGAGCCCAAACCGTAGCCCCATCCCAGACCTTCAATCATGGGGGACAGTGATAAATCACCAAACATCTGGTTACTGTCGGTTAACGATGCAATATGTCCCAACCCACTGCATCCTAGACCAGATAATATATTCACGCTCATATTTCCTCAGAGCACAGTCAAGGTTTTCTTTTCACCTCATCGGCTGTTGAATTCTCAGTGGGAGTTTTAGGTTCCTGCAGCCCTTCAGTTTTCACAATACTGTCTTATCACACTTTGAAAGGAAAGAGAAGCTGCTGCCAAGTTATTCTCATATACATAACACACCTGTTGCACTCCGGCTCCTTGGGGGAAGTGCCACAGTCCTCACAATCGCAGGAAAATATGCTTCAATAGCATATGGATCCTATTTGAGCAGTTATGGCTGTATTCTTTGTCACTGAAGCAGAGCTGAGTTGAACCAGATGTCCTGGCCATCCAGCACACTGAAAGGTTAATTCAGTCAGTGGAGTGTGTTATTTTGACATAAGTCCACATGGTCCATACAGGCCAAACACTTCAGTGAATTTGGATAAGTTTGCAAAGTTGCTGCTCCCTGCGTAAAACACCCACCCAATTGGACCAGTACCCCTCTTTTTTTCCTGTCTGAGAAGGTCAAATGTGTTTTTGCAGCGGTCAAAACTGTAAATGTTGCCTTTACTGTGTACCTACCCTGCATTACTAGTCATGTTATATGGCTTAAAATTCAAATACTAATAAAACTTCTCATGTTTTCATCAGTTAGGCACAAGACTATTTTTTCTGAGGCTAAAAGGAAAGGGTTCTTTTCCAAATAATTAATTTTGGGGGTGAAACAAACTGCGATTATTAAAATAGAGTACAACAGAAAAGCCAAAGTGGAACTTCTTCATTGGGTACGACTGTACCAAACATGCACTAATATCAAATCCAAAAATACTGAGCAACAGAGCACCTACAGAGACACAGGAATGAACCAAAAATAAAAAATACAGTGGATGGGGGAGAAAAAAAATAGAAGGAAAAAATAAAAATAAATGCTTTTGCAAATCTTTTACATTTTCCCAATTCTCCTGAGAAGTTTTGTTCTCATGCTATGATTTTGTGTTCTTCTGAGAAACTTTTGGGTTTTTGGAAGACACATTTATTGTGAAATGTGCGCAAATGTCTTATTTCAAGCACAAGTGTTAGCATGTTGTTGTAAGCTAGTTGCTACTGCTGAGTTAACAAAAGTTGCTAATAAAACAAACATTGCCTTCTGTTATATAAGGGTGCAGAGTTGACTTTTGGTCTCAGAGGTGAAAAAATGGAGGCGAAAAAAAAATGATGTGTTCTCCCAAGATACATTTAGTGTGGAGAAACATATTCTTATGCGGAAACGTAAAAGTGTTAGCATGCTGTCGTGAGCTAGCTGGCATTGCTAATTAAGTTTACAAATGCTGCTGATAAAAGTGCCTTCCATTTGAGAAATGTAATGACAAGCAATAAGGCAACAATAACAGTTGAAATGTTAGTGGACTAACGCATTAGATAACTTACCATGATTCTGTAGAAATGAAGGTCAGCTAACTTCAGCGTCTTTGTTTACCAAATGACGTGTGTGAAACAAAGACACCACTGGACCTCCATGGTGACACCAGCTGTGGTTGCTATGGGAATTGGGACACAACTGCAAAGCCTCTGCTGAAGGAAGGTTTTGAAACAAAAAATTTATGGTGATACTGCCACAAATCAATATTTCATGGTCTGCTGCAGTATGAGCCCCTCCATCGAAAGTCCAGTGATGTAACCACTGGGACTTGTGCACTAGCGGTGTCTCTGTGTCTCAGAAAACAATGTGCCTCGTGTCCGGTCATCTCTCCATGCTACTTCTCACATATGGATGTCCTCAATGAACAAGAGCTCTGCTGGTGCCGCTTCCCCGTCTGCCAGTGTCAGAGAGGCTTTCAGAGCACAGCACCCTGTGTGACACAGAGCTGTATCAACAGTGACAAAAGTGTATTGAATAATTATCTCTGGAATTAATACATTGGCCCAAACCTAAGTAAATGTCAGCAGATCGGTATATCTGGGAGTGAGGGAGGGATTGTGAAGGATGCTGAGCTTCATTAATCATGTCTCCCAAAGCGATGTGGGCAGATGAAATGATTCTTATGAGTGCTGTCATTACAGTCGCACTGGTCATTTTAGATATCTAATTCACCGTTCACTATCACATCTTCACTGCAAGATGGAGGGCAGGAAATTAACTTGTTCAGTGCATAAAGAAGGATTTCTATTCTGCGGTTGTATACTCAAAACAGGAAGCTTTACCCAAACAATATTGCAACTGCATTAATAATTTCCATAAAGCATGGTGAGCCACAGTTACATCATCTCTATTCATTAGCAGGGAGGTAGCCGACATTTTTTTTTTTCCATGTATGCATGCTATTTTAAGAAATCTCAGTTTTCACTAATTTTTCATGACCACTGTATAAAAGCATCAGTTGCTGTGAATGCACTTTACTGTAAGAGGCCCTTTTAGATGTAGATTGCATTATTGTTTTAATTTCAGGATGTGTTATAGTCCTTGTGGTCCTATAGGGGTGCAGAGCTGTCACTGGTAATGTGATATTTGATTATTTTAATTGCACAATTAATTTGCACATTTGCCCAATTAGACAAAGATATCTGTAGAAAAGATCCTCTTAGTACATAGTTATTTAAATCTTGCTTACCTTTCAGTTAGTTGTAATATGATTAAAAAAAAAAAAAGAATCATACTTGTATTTATTTTTGTTACAAGCTTTTTTATGTAAATGTATTGTTCTTTTTACATTCTAAAAGTACCTGAATTTGTTGTTCTCTCAAAGCCAAGAAATGTAATATTAGTATCGGTGTAGTGGATACAACTGTTTCATTATTGCTTAACCACAAACACATAACATTTCTATGTCTACGGTTTTAATATTGTTGCATTTGGATGTTTGAATGACACTTGCATTGGGCTTTGAGTGTCTACTATTTGTCTGAATTGATCTGTAAAATTCAAATATCTTATAAGTTATATACAGTTATGCTGTATATTATGCTGCATGCATTCATTTATCATACTTACTCTGCATTTTTAACAAGATAGTTATTTCTGCAGTGTTATACAGTGGAGGTAAATTAGTATAGTCCAACGCATAAGTCTGGTGTCCACCCGATAGATAACTACTAATTCATTTATTGTAACTAAAAAAAGACAGAAAAATTGTATTTTTCCAAATGGAACCAAAGTGCAGCAGTAGTTCAGAAAGCGTGAAAATAAAAGTGGGACCTCAGCAGCTGCAGGGGGATCTGCAAAGACGATCACACCAGAGTACAACCACCCGTAGTTCCCTTTACTTCACGACGGCGAGGCCTGACTGAAATGTCCTGTGACGTGAACATCAGTTTGTCATGAGCAGAACTGAATCGCACACGTCCGAACTAGAGCCCGCTCACTAAAAAGCGTGTTTACATTATTCACCAGTATGAATAAATCACTCCAAGTCTTGATTGCGCAGCATATGTGGGGCCTAAGTTGTGTTCATCTGCCATTCTAAACATCTGTTGAGCTGCGGTCTCTGCGGAGCGCTGCTCAGTGGTGACCTAGCTTTAGCCACCAGACATGGGGATGAAATATAAATGCCAACTATAGAGAAAAGCAGAGCAGAGTGCAGGGCGGTGGGTTATTGATGATCTTCTAACCTCGATCCTGAGCTCTTATGTTGTTTCCCAGCACATTTATATCTACAGTAGGCTATATGGATCTGAAATTACTTAGCATACCTGTCTATTGTAACAGTATGATTTTACTGTTCATGTCAATTACAGGCCACCACAGCTCAAATAGACAGAGGGCAGTTGGAAACTTACTGGACAGAAACATATTGTGCCTGATAGAGGTCATATGCAGTATTTTGCAATATTTCACCTGGCCATGCCATCAAGCCATGTTCAAGGCTTCTGGATGCGTTTCCTTTACCAGCACAAAGGTTCAAAATCTAATGGGAAGAGCTAGCAGGGCCTTACAGCTCTTAGTGGCTGAATAAATGTCACAATGTCTTCAACTTTTCGTTGAAACTCTCCATGCCTCTGTTTGCATACTGGAGCATCTCTAATGTTCACAAAGCAATGCAATATAACAGAGTAAAGACGATGTAACTGCAGCATCCTCCATTTTGCCTTCGTTCGCTTTGCTTGTGACAGCCCAGCGTCGTCATGTTTTTTATTTTTCATCACTTCCAGATCATGGCACATTCTTGAAGTGCAGCGGAAACAGAACAAGGAACCCATTTCTAGAACAACCTTGCCCTGTTTGGTTCTCGCCACAGAAGGTTCCTTAAGGTTTCTATGCAGTCGAAAAGTGTTTACTTTCTGTGATTGACTTTCAACTACTCGTCCATGCATGTACCCTTAGGAATTTTTGAGCAAGACCACTTTATGGAGTGTTGCTGGCCTAAAGGGTAGAAATGTCAGTTAAAATCCTGACAATTCTCATAAAACAACAACTGTCACTGAAGTGCTGAACCCCAAAATCTGACCTGCTGCTTCAGCCACCTAACAGATTATGGTTATACTGGACAGCTCACACTGTAGGCATTGGAAAACAGGATCCCTTCATTTTAACACCTTAACATTCTTAATTGAACCTTCAAATAGTTGTGCTTGAATTAAAGTTTGAGGTACTTGAGCAGGATTTTCTACTTAATTATCAAAAGCAAAAATACAAAAAAAGGGTTAGGGTTAGGGTTAGGGTTAGGGTTAGTTTTTGAAATCCAGGGGTTTTTAAGTGGATGAAAAATGAAGGGGATTTGTGTATTTTGAGGTGCAACATGTTGATTTTCTAGTTAATTTTAATAGAATTAAGGGTTCAGTCTTGAAATTAAGAACTCATTAAGGAGTGCAGTGTGTGTTAAGGAGCAATGTAAGGTAAAATAAAGGACAGATTAAGTGTTTTGTGTTTTGTAGTGATATGTAACTGCGTGAGTGTAAAGCAAGGTGTTGCTTTCCCTTGTTAAAAAAAAAGGTAAATTAAAAATGTATAACACTGTATGTTCCTCTAAATGAGCATTAGTGGAACAAGAAACAAGACATCCCATACGCCAAAATTTTCCGTCAAAGAACACGATGAGACGAGGGACATGGCAGACATCCTCCTGGCACGATCGGGAGCGTTAATTTATCTAGATTAAGTTGTCTTGATCCTGTTCAAAGTGTGACCTCCTCCATACAGCAGCAGGTGCTGAGGCAAGTAAAATGGCCAAGGATGATTGATGCCTTTTCAATTAGTCACAATGTGAGACCTTCACACGTCACTCTCCCTTCCTTATTAATGACATGCTGTGTTATTACTGCACGTGTTATATAGCCTCGGAGTGAGATTTGTAATTAACGTGGCCTTAAAGACACAAAACGACTGAGAAATGATCTGTTAGAAGCTCAAGGTGTTTTCAGTGAATTCATTCATTTTATATTTACCTACTTAATTATCTATGTGTTACTCTATATACACAGCATATACATAATATACATATACATACTGATATGACATTTTATTTCACACCACAAGCTACAACAGAGATGTACTTTATGTAATTAAATGAATGAATTTATGAATGAATTTTTGTTGGAATGAAATCTAAACTATAGTCATGACATTTGCTTATGATGTGATGTGTGTAGATCTGTAGTCTGTTTGTACATGCAGTATGCAAATATTATTTTATGTATATTTTTACATATATAGAGCAACTGGAGAGCAAGCAGGTTTTATTTATCTTTGAAATTTTCAGTAATAGCTGCTACATTTCATGTCCATGACAGATCTCTGATGCATTGTTGTTAAGATGTTTCAAGGCTTATTATTTGACTACATGATCATGTTTTAGCAAATATTATAATTATGTATTATAGGAACTTTCTTTTCTTTTTTTTTTTTTTTTTAGTAAGATTAATACAATAAAAATCATGTTTTTCAGCTGTCTGACTTTGTCAACTTCAATTCACACTGAAAACAATAAAATGAGCTCATATGTCAAATCTTTCATCATTTACCTTTAACGATCATGACATAAATCATCAAGGGGCCAAGTCATTTGCTGCAACTTAATACATGTCACAACGCAACAAAGTTCCTCATTTAAAGAAAAAAACAACAAAAGAAATGGATGGTCTTAGAATAAATTAATTTGCACCACAAGATGTCACTTTCTCAGGAGGAACAAATGCGGAGTGTAAAGTTTGTTCTCTCTACTCTGAAATATACAGACTGGCTCAACACAGAGTTGCGCCAAATTAAAAATACAAATTCTATTAATTCAGTTTGATTATTATGTATGTAAAGCTGATGAAATTTAATTTGAAGTATTATCTGATCTCTGGGTCTAGGCCTCTATTTTGAGTGCAGGCCCAAAACATGGAAAAATGTCAACTGTGTTACCTGCCAATAAAGGTAACATAATTGAATCAATTAGTAAGTCAGCCAATCACTTTATTACATGGAAATCTGAAACTGCCATGGCCTGAGCAGGGCAAATAAATATATATGTTCAAACTTATATTTTCTGTAGGAATTTATGGTATATTTTGACAAATATTTACTTGGATTCTTCCTTCTTTTTTTTCTATTTATAAATAAATGTACCAGCAACACTACAAGCCCTCCTATAGTAATTACGTTTTATATACGTTTATCCTCTTGTTTTGTTGGCATTATCGTATTTTGAGGTCAGTACATGAAAGACACCAATTTGAACGCATATACGTTCGTATGTATGTATTCAAAGTCTTACAGTAATAAGAGTGCAGAATACAGGATAAGCTGTAAATCTACGCTCAAATGACTTTCAGTTACACTAGTTAAGCTGAGTAATATGTCAGCAAATACACCAACAGATTTTCATTTCGGCCTCATGACAACACGAGTTCCCTGATACCTAGTGATTCTCCAGTGTAAGTTTGCAGTTCACATAAGTTTCATCACGCTATTGCAGATTACCGCAATATCCGCAGATAAGAGAGCACACAGGATTATAAAGTACATACATTGCAAATGAAAATGCATATGTGTTCTGGGTGCATACTGTATATTGTTGTTGGATAATACTCCAGGGAGGCCACCTCAGATGTCAGCGCAGCATTGGCCGAACTCTCAGAGGTGATCGGCAGCTTCTTAGCACAATCAAATCCTTGGGATTTTTGCTGATCTCATTGACTGAAAGCTCCTTAGGGGCAAACTGAATAAATACAAAACACCGCTGTAAACAACACCTGAAACCAAACATGCTGGGCACCTGACATGAAAGACTCAATAGCCCTATTTGTGTTTTAAAAATGCAGGCTTTCTAAAAACTTTATTGAGGATAACAAGCTCAGAAGCCCTATTTTAAATCTCTCCTATGATAAAGAACATAATGGTATTATCTTCCTGGAGCAAAGGAGCTCAAAACTAATCCTGACTTTTGAGCAATTGAGTAAAATGCTGTGTACTTACAGTAAGCTTAATTCAGATGCCAGCACTAGGTCAATTCATTCTCTATGACAGGGTACAGTAAGACACATCTATTGTTCATGTCTTTGTCCTACAAAGGTTTACTGAATCTGTTCATACCTCCCCTGGCTTGGTACAGAAAACCTGAATGTGAAAACAGAATCAAAACAAACAACAATATTGATTCAATTGTGCTGTGGAAGCAGCACAGATTATTGGTATTAAGCAAAGCATCCTCACTGATATGTCTGCAACACAGCTGATGAAACGCCCAGAGCATCTTAAATTGAACTACAATTGGTCCCCACCCTGCCTGTACAGCGACCTGACGCTGAAACAAAGAATGGAAAGTGAGCAAGATCACTGGCTGTCAGCAGGCCGCAGACCAAACACTGAACCAGAGCAACAATTTGGAAGGCATCCTTATTTCTGATATTAAATCCATTGTTTGGGAACTGAAATGCCAAGGACAAAGGCGAGCTTGTCAGAATTGTGAAAATATCTGGTAAGATCACAGGTAGGCAGGAGAAGCAGCTTGATAGTCGACATGAGGTAAAGACAAATCCCAAACCATCGCATCCACATTGAATTTGAGCTGCTACCCATAGGATGCTCACAATTAAGAAAAATACAATAAAATATAAATAAAATGAAAATAAAATAAAAAAAAATAAAACTTTACAAAAAGGCAGTTTCTTCCCAGTGCCACGAACCCTAACCCTCTTAAATTGCACCAAATATTTTTTTTTATTTTTTTTTTAATTTATGTTGATGTCTGATGTAACTGAATGCTGCTGCTTCTCTGCCTGCCAAGGGTGAAACCGAAGACAAATTTCCATCATAGTTGGTGAGTAAACTTGTGTTGTCGCAGGTTCAGGCCCCCACAGGCTACATCAAACAGATTCCATTATCATTCACCCATAAACACAAGGTTAAAATTAAATAAAAGCCATGATTAAAATCAATTAAAAGAAAGTCTATATAAGTGAGTTTTTACTTCAAACTTAAATCTGTTTCAAAAATGTGAAACAGATTTGGCCATTTGCAGAGTCAGGGAAACCAATGTATAATAGATGCTACATGTAATATTTTAGCTCTTAAAAATGAAAACTGCCACCTCACCCTAAACCATGAGGAGTTAAACCAATAAGAAGCTGAAGCAGTTAGAATGGTTGAACTGGAATAAAGTTGGACGTTATTGGCAAAGTAAAATGGTTTCTGTTTTGTGCCATAAAGCAATTCAGCAAATTCCCTCCAAAACAGAACAGGGTGGCACAGAATATAAAATGCAGTGGATCAAACAGGCTGGGTCTTCTCACTGATGGTCTCATTTGATTACAATAATTCCAGAAATGTCTCAAAATTAATGTGGTAATGACTTATTGTTGTTAAAATGCTATGTATAGAACCTTTGAATATGATTAAAAAAAATGCAACTTCGAAATGAAAATTTTACCTATTTTCACCTTGGAACATGGTGTAAATAGGCAGAATTATGCAGTTTTAAATCATTTTTTTCAGTTTCACTGGCAGTTGTAGAGCCTCATCTGACTGAACAGAGGAGATATATACTCTACTACTGCTGTCAGATCTTCACAGGCTTTTACACAGCACTGTTGTCACTGCTGTGAAGGCTTTGTCTCTGTAAGTGTGTGAGTCTTTCCAGCAGAGTGAGTGAAGGCTTGGCACTGAAACTCGTGGCGGGGGTTGCGGATGAGGTCAGCCTCAGCCCAGGGGCCTCGTCAGGTGAGGAGAAGACAAGAGAGCCCCGAGCTGTGGATGGATTTCTTCACAGCCGGGCCATAAGGGGCCCTCAGGGGCCACTCGCGCATTATCTGGATGTCATTCTGCTTCATCCATCCAGGCACATGAGATGATCGAGGTTGTCTAAGCCAATTGTCCGAACGCCGTTTGATAGCAGAGCGAGTCAACGAGCAGGAGGAACATGACATCCAGGCAGGAAAAAACATTCACACTCACTGAGGCTGGGATGAATGAATGGGAGCTGGAAGTTTTTTATAGGGAGGCTGAACTATTAAACAGTGCTGTGTGTAGCATTTTAACATTAATAAATCATTACCACATTAATTTGGAGATATTAGTATAATTACAGTATATAATTACATTACATACTATTATATTACATGTTGTGAGTCACTAGGTTGGATTTGGCACAGGTTGGTATTGTATTTATTGGAATGTGTTCTGAGGGCATCACTGCATATAACCCTAACATTAACCTTAACCCTCTACCATGCAACACTGCCCTCAGAAGACATTCCAATAAATATAATTCCAATGTCCAGATTTGGCGGGAAATCAGCTTCTGCTTTACAGCACAAAACAGGAAGAGTGCACTGTTCTTTCAGAGCAAACAGAGCCAAAGGTTTCCGAGTTTCTGGCAGGGGCAGATGGAGTGAAAACCTGATGGGAAAAATCACTTCCATCATATTTATCATCTGTAATAAAGCAAAAGGGGTAAACCTTTAACCGAAGCAGGAACAAGGCTCATGGGAAATGCAGTCCTGATGAGAAACACTAGCACTAACAATACTGAGAGAGGCTGCCAATCTTCTCAACTGCCCTCTCATTTAGGGTGACTACACCAAGGTATTGCAATCAATCTGACACTGATATATTAATGTTTATAAATGCTGCCTATGATTATGTTGGAAAGGTTTTTTGCAGACTGAGGTTTGAATGAATTAAGGTGCAGGCCATCTCTATGTGGTACACACTGTTTCAATGTTTTTCGGACATGAAAAAGTAAAAAGAGTGGTGGCCATTGTAGACGTCTCACTTCATATATTTGTCTTGCATTTGTCCCTCATTACAATATTACTACATTTTACACAAAGCCTCTCAGCCAGCTAACAGGCCTCTCCTTGCTACTTTCAATGACTGTAAGAGAAAAAATATATATTTTTCCAAACAGTTCTTCACTGACATGGAACAGAGCTGCAGCACAATACTTCTACAATGGTCTCATTAATATTTTTATAATAACATTAGCAGTGACCCAACCTGGAACAGAAAAACAATATTCTCAGAGAAATCCCCTTTTTATTTTTACCTACTGTATGTTTATGAGCGTACCTCACTGCTTAGACTATTTCCTCATAATCTGATGGTCTGTTTGCTTGGCTGGAAAAACATAGGATAATCATATGGGGAAGATAATCTCGATTATTAACGGGACTGTACAATATGACGGACTGAACAATTGTTTGCACACATGGGAAAAGTAGAGCACAACATGGGCAGGGCAGAGGGGTCAGTGGAGGAGGCAGTGAGGGAATTAAGGAAAGGAATTAAGGAAGGAAGGAGGGAGAGTGAGGGGAGAAAGCTGAAGATCAGAAACCAAAGATGTAGTCAACCTTCTTCTCAAAGTAGGCGATTCAAGCATCATCAAACTGCATGAAATGTGAATGTAAATGTGACGCTGCACTGCTGCTAATGTACCTCTAAGTATAAGGTTACATGCATAATACATTGGACAAAACAGGGTGCAAACAGAGTGAAATTCACTCATGGAAGATGCTGATCAAAGACATTTCACCACTCTTCACCACACACTTCAGATGGTAGCACCAACAATCCTGCCAGCCTCATGAATAAATTATTTCTCTGACCACTGCCAAGCTGTGGCACAATGGGCTAGACTGTATTTTGCCATTAAAAATCCTGAGCCCATTTTCATGTAAATGGGAAATTTATTGTCACAAACCATGTAACGTCGGCAGTAACACCTTATCCTAATGAATATCAAGTGTGGCTGTATTTCCCTGCTGCAATAGCTCACTAATGAAGTTTTAGTTGGGATGTGATTCATAAAGAGACGATTCATGGCCCCTCCACTTACATTCGGGCTCTGCAGCCTATATGACGGGGTTATAAGGATTGATGAAGTCATCCATCAGATTGATCGCCAGCATTCTACCAAATGAAAATGATTATCGAATTACTGTGGCCGAGCCATTTAAAGACCCCGAATCATAAAACTCGGAAGTTAGAGCTTCTCTGAACCCACTCAATTAAAAAGTACGGGGTAATCGCTTACCCGCTGTTAGCTTGAGTTATGGTGGTTAGCACGGCTCTCCCCATCGGTGCTGCTAAGGCTGCTATGCAATTACTTAAGAGATTATACATAAAATGTTCCAAAGTATCACAGGTGCAAGTTCAGATGACCCTTTATAAAGTACAGAAAAGTTGAATACAAAGAATGAATCTTTTTTTTTTTTTTATCATATTTAACAAGAAGTGTACAATAGGCTACACACTGCTGAGAAGACACTCCTGCAGAACATAATCCTCCACCCTCCGCCCACTGTGGCCTGACATACATTCTTAGTGCTTAAGCCAAAGGTTGATGTTAATCAAAACCTGAAAAATGAATTAAGCCTCTTTAGTTGTTTATCAGTTTGTTTTTGACCTTTCACACCGTGATGGATATTCAGGGCAAACACTATTGTTGCGTTCTGCCAACACCTCATGTATCTTCAGCAATGTTTCATCAACATGATGCAATATTACAAGCAGCAAGATTGACAGTGTCAGAATATACCTGAAGAGTTGTGGTGGGACTCAGTTTCACTCCAAATACCAAGACAGACCTGAATGGGACTCAACTGTTCAGTCACCCTTATATATTAAACACAGCATAAACAAATTCAAAATCCACTTACCTGAATCGGAGAAAGTTCTTCGCAGCAAAGTCCAGGTATATTCCTCTTTGGCTGACGAATAAATAAATAAAATAAATAAAGAAACTATCCAAGTTTTTTCTTGTTTGCCATGTGCTCTTCAGCTTGGCTTTATCAATGCTTCCCACTTCCTGCTGAACCAGGAAGTAAACTGAAAAGGAAGTAAAGGTGTGGCCAGGTAGTGATCAAATAGCTCATACACCTGTGGTGTAAAATGTTCTTTCCTTAACATGTAAATTAAAATCTTCAGGTCACCTTTCTCTGGGATGATAATATTAGTTCCAGGAAGATTAAAATCCAGGCATAATTTAACCCCTTATTTTAAAAGAAATTCCAATTAAACTTGATGCTGAGTATAAAGAATGACATCTGCTTTGAAGACAAAACAAATGGTAAAGTTTAGGATTGATGGGAGAAAAAGTATATCCGTAAAAGTAAATTTAAAAAAGAAAATAAAAAAGAAAATCTGGTTTCAATCAGAATCAGAATCAGAATTAGAATACTTTATTGATTCTGTTGTGAATTAGAGTCCTCTAAAAGACTTTCAGACATGTATTTTGCACAGACGATGGCTCTGTATTGTGGAGATATGGATCTCAGACCAGCATAGTTTAAAATAATGCTTACAGGTCATAATGCAGGATAAAGGCACATACAGTGGCAGCCGCTGCGTCAGTAGCTAGCCTTACAATTTCTCTTCATCCACCTAAACTGAACTATAGGCTACTTAAAATGAAGCAGTCAGAGAATTTTCTCCACTTGAATGAATATATTTGACAAAGGTTTCAGGTATTGTGAGAGGAAAAAACAAAAACATCCATTCTCACTAATGCAAACTAAGCTCTTAATTCCTGTTTTTGGTTAACAATCAAAATTATCTCCATGCACTGTGAAATTCCTCACCTTTTGTCAATAAACAGGCTTTGTGTTTTGTCTAAAACAAGCGCTTCAGCACTTAGAGAAATTACGATCGGCCCATATGTAATACTCTCGATTTTTGAGAGGAAAACAACAACAACGGTTATTCCCACGTGCTTTTGTCCCTTTTGTTTTTGACAGCTACTTCAATTACCAGCATATGACACCGGGGACAAGGTGACAAACATGTTGTTGTCTGTGTGCACATGAAATTGTTTGTTTGTTTTCAGAAACCACCAGGTTGGGCTAATACCTCACAGCCTTTGGTAGATTAGACAATCAGGGAGGTGTCAGTCAGCACCCTCGCCTTGTACCTTTTTTCCCTTTCCACGCTCATTGGCCTAAACCGCTGAAAGAGGGGAGAGTGAGCACTGCCCTCCACCTTTCCCCCCCACAATACTCTCTCTTTCTCCCTCTCTCTCTCTCTGTCCTTCTCTCCCTCCATTCACTGAGGATCAAGCCTCCATAATCCCTGGATTTTATATCCACCAAAACAGCTTGGGCCCATCAGCAAATTGCGATGGCATATGGTATAGGTTTATGATTCATCTGGCACATGCATAGCAATGAGAGCCTCATCATCCATGGGCAAACACCGGGAAAATATCATAATGTTAAACGATGCCAGCCATGGAGAGAAGAGGCACCGGGCGTGTGGGAGGGTTGTGTTTGTTCGGCCCAGTGAGTGGCAGCAGCTGAGGTTGTAAACAGCATTTCGGATCCGTCTTCTCTCCTGTGGTCCGGGCGAGATTAGGGATTGGAAGCTGGGAGAGGACGCGCCAAGCCGCACTGATCTCAAATGGGAGAGGAAGAGAGTAAGACAGACAGAGAAAAAAGCAGCACTTTAATGTTTTGAACTCTGATTTTCCGCTTTAATTTCTCCTTAAGTAGTTTCAAAGTTAGAAAAAAAACATTTTCCATACTGTGTGATAAAGTCACCTATCTATTTTGAATCTGATTCCAAGGCTTCATGGAGCTTAAATTCTTCTTTTTTTTTACACTACAGAAACAATGTGGAGCTTATATTCAATGAAATTTTCAAACCCAAGATGCCAGTTTTTGTATCTGGGCCTTAAATCAAATGGAAAAATTTTAGATGATTTCCTTCTCATACACCACTTCATGTTTGGTATTTTTGGAAACTTTGGGATGTTGACTATAATTTGAAATAAAGCTCTGTTAGCTTGAACCAAGCTCAGCTGTATGATGTGTTCATAATGACCCATCAGTGGAGAGGTCAGGGTTGAAGAAGTTAAGCAGGATGTAAAACTTACGGGTTTTTTCTGCATTTATTTTAAATATTATATCCAATTAAAGGGGAAATGGGTGCTGAAATCTCTGGTGTTGAAAACTCACTTTACAGCCTGAACTCGATTCTGAAACACAAACTCCGCGCCCATTAATGTTTCCAGACACTCAAACCACCCCCAAACCTCATGCTATATTCAACCGCTCCACGACGGAGGACGCTGCTGCGAACGAGCAACTGGTGTCGCAAAACATTTGTGCTCCAAAGACTACAAAGGCTTGTTCTCCAGCCAAAATGACAAAGCAGTGTTATTATTCACTTGAAGTTTCTGTTTGATCTCTGCTTCAATTAGCTAGCTAACTCATCTGTGCTGTGAAAATGGGACTTTATTGTTTGTGTCAGTTACAGGCTTCCGTAGATCAAGGAGACATTAGGGGTGGCTGTGTCTGTTCCAGAGACTTTTATAGGAGGAAATTAGCTCTGCTGAATTCATAGCGGTCATGGATGAGCTATCGCCCCTTTAAAACGCATTTACCACACTCTAGCATATAAAGCTGAATACATTTGAAAGACATTATCATCAAGTCAGTAGATCCAAACTTTCATCATTTGTGAAGCATGATTCATGAAATATAAAGATCTTTTTTTAGAAGCATCTATGTTCAAGTGCATTGTGTTACATGACATGCTGTGTTTTATACATATATTTCTGATTCATATGACGCTTGAAATGTGCATTTCATTTCAGTCTTAGTTAGGATCAGAGTTCCTAGCTGGTCATCCACCCAGAGACATAATCTGCTACATTAACACAATTTCCAAACATCTGCTGGAGAAGTCAGAAGCTATTTGAAGCCTCTCCTGCCTGTGACTCTGTGTAAATGTGACATGATTTCATACAAACACCTCCAGCCAAAGTTACCCTCCGCCTTCATTAAGCAGGATGCAGACCGCTGCTGGCAAGGTGACTCGACCCGGCTCTGCCACGGCTCCGCCCCCGCCAGGTTGGCCTCGGAGTTAAACCGCTCCACGCG
>OMKZ01017460.1:4426-20346 GCA_900302535.1 Neoniphon sammara
GGTGTCCTCGTTTCAAAGTCAATGGGCTGCACAGTCAATCGGATATAAAATCCCCCCACTGGAAAATGACAGACACCTATAAAACATTGAGTTATGTTATGGCACGAGGTAGCAGTACAGCTCAATCTGACTCATAGATGCCAGAAACTGTGTCCATTTCCTTTTGTGTCAAACTTGTCAGGTTCAATTACCTGAGGCAAGTGTTTTCCTCTGCTGGTGTGACATCAGCGTCCTAATTGCTGCTAAACAGTCTGTGCCCAGCACTCGGAGGCTTGGTTTTGGCGGTGACGGCGCAATTAGCTCGCAAATGAGCAGCTTATATTTGCAGCCTCGCGTCGCTGATATTATTCACCTCCCAGTGGCAGTGGGCGACGCTACCAGACGCTTGCTCAGCACTCGCCTCTCTCCCAGACTCCCCTGATGACCCCGAGTGTCCTCAAACTCCCTGAACTCCCCAAACACAGGCCACTTCAGTGATAGTCATATGGTTATGGATGAGGACGATCAGTCTGCATGTCCAATGTCACACACACATGCTCAAGACATATGGATTTATGATTGTAAAAACACAACTGGACACAACTGCACACATGGACAGTCACTCTGGATTCATAGCAACATACATGCATCTACACACGCAAACACACACCCACATAACTTGCACTTCATTTGACTTGTGTGTGTTTTTTTTTGCTACTTCTGCTGTAGCTGCTACATGCGCTCGTCCTTTGGGCCGAGCTTCAGCTTTGATGCAGCAGCAGCAACAGCAGTTGTTCCTAAGTCTGTTCCTCAGGTCACCTTCAGCACTGACGCGCCTCAAGGCTTTAATTCAAATGCAGGCCAACTGTCTATGAACAATACAGAGCCCCCTCTAGGCTCATAATCCTCCACCTGAAAGGCTTGGGAGGAACAGATCCGCCACACTCAGTACTGTTTATCACTGAAAACGTAGGCAGTGTGTTTGTTCAAAGACAAATGACACTTGACTTTTCCTTCGTCGACGCTTCATATTCAGATGTTCACTTAACATAAAAGCATGCTCGTTCAGTAGCATGCGAGGACATATTCACATTAAATGCGGCCCATTTTTCTTCTCAAAACAAATCAGCTACAGTTCCAAAGATGGATGCGTACAACAATCACACCCATCAGCAAAACAAATAAATAAGTTAAGATTTACCCTAGTAGTGGGGTGCACTGATATGCATGAATCCATCTTCAGAGCGAGACAGCTCTCCATATCCTCAATCTTTCCTGCTGATTTCAATTTAAGCATTAGAGGCATAATGACGTCTATTTTTTATTTTGATTCAATGAGGACAGGGAAGTTAGAAGTTATAGTGTTCGGGTGATTATCTATTTAGATAAGAAAAGCCTCATCCCAATACACTGCACCAAAGGAAAACGCAGACGCGGTCTCAATGCACAACAGACACAATGAAATGATGTTGTTTCAATTTATGTGACTGTGTGTGTGTGTGTGCGTGTGTGTGACAGAGAGATTATGTACGGCGGATATCACAAGTCTACAGCCTTTCAAATTTTTCTTCCATATTTCCACTTTTAATACTCTGTCAGGCTCAGTAAGGAACAGTCTCTTTTTACCTTGATTCTGCTCATTACTATATCCAAATGAAAGCCTGATTT
Organism: Neoniphon sammara; assembly: GCA_900302535.1. NCBI lineage: Eukaryota > Metazoa > Chordata > Actinopteri > Holocentriformes > Holocentridae > Neoniphon > Neoniphon sammara. The sequence goes on from OMKZ01017460.1 coordinate 6,074, forward strand.
AATGGGTTTTCATTTCAAGCCTCAAGGCAATAACAAACACAAACTTTGAAATGGTGTCTAGACTTTTGATATCCACGGTTTATGACAGCGAGCGTGCACGCATGTGTGTGTATGTGCATGCATGAGAAGTCAAAGATTAAATGTATCAGAAAAAGTGAGCATCAACTAATTACATCCATCTTTTAGCCTCTGCTGTACTTTTGGGGAATGACAGGCAGCACAGAACACCACAACTATCCATGTGTGTGTTGTATGTCTCCCAATACTGGATGCAACAACTATCACAAAGCATGCTGTCAGAACCACAATAGTATGGCCAACAACACCAAAATCCCTGTGTAATGGATCCAGATGCAAAACCATCCAGCACCATGCCCTCTTTGGACAAATAAGGCACTGAAAAACAACTGTAAACTTGATTGCATGGCATATTGTGGAAGCTGCAAACTATTCTTAGCCAGAGAGTGGGCGTCTTGCCCTGTTTCTGCAGGGCTTTCATAGTGGGACGAGCGTAGATGAGTGTCTGCCATGTTGAATACACACATACACACACACAAACACACATTTGCACTTGTTCGCAGTTTTATTGCTTTGCGCTCTTTTAATGCTGTGGGAATAAGGAGAGTGTAGTGTTACACATGGCAAAATAAAAATCTCTTGACTTCCTGACACGTCTGCAAAACGAAAGCAATTGCATATGTCTTATTCATACAATCGCACATGAGCAAAAACCTAAAAAAAAAAACACTATACATCTATCTATACAGACGGTTCTTTTCTCACACACATATACACTCTCTCTCTCCCTCCTCCCATCAGGACAGGTTGCGGCCTCAGATGCTGTGTGCTGTAATTGGTGGCACTGCTACCCCAGCAGAGCCTTTGACAGTCCCAGTGCCGTGCTAACCTGCTTATTAAACACTGGCAACAGGCGAGCCCTCCTCCTCTCCTCCCAGTAACACTGCCACACAAGGACAGAGGGAGGGAGACATGTAGACAGCAGGCTAGAGTTATAAGAAACAGAGAGAAAGTCGAAAATAAAGGGCCAGAACAGCTGAAATGGAGCAAGATATAAGGTGCGGGGGAGAGCTACCACATGGAAAGTATGAGAAAAGAAACATTACAGAAAAGCATAGATTCAGTGTTACAATGCCAATGTGTGTGTGTGTGTGTGTGTGTGTGTGTGTGTGTGTGTGTGTGTTAGACAGATTCAGGCAGCAAAGCACCGGGAGGCTGGGAGTTTTTCACTGACATTAGCTATGTTTCCATCAAGCTGTCAAGTGAATTTAAGGCACCCCCTTGAAATGTCGCAAGAAATAAAATACGAATTAGGCTACCTGCATTTTCTACCAGCCAAGTTGAAGCAAACAAACAGATTTCCTACAGAAAACACATCCATGAGAAAAACAGACAGGGTTGCTCAAGAATTGATTAGTACTGGGCAAATTGTTACCACTCTTTGGTGTCAGGTTATCTTGGCTACAGCACGGCCTGCATGAAGATGGGAAAAAATGCACATGATCAGTAGCGGCCATACAACCATAATGAGCATCTTCTCTGTTGAAGACAAAGCAGTTCTGACTTTTTTTGGCTACAAATATGTCACAATCACTTCAGACTGTCCAAATCCAACTGTTCTGAACTGTTTTGCAATGAGATTAAACCATTTGTCTGGGCAATCATGCCATTCTTATTCGCTATTCTTCAAATGTGTTTCCATCTGTATCTAGTGGATAATTCCTATATTGACAAAAAAAAAAAAAACTTTTCCGCCTCAGGCAGGAGTACTTTTTTTTGGCAATACTGAAGAAGTTTGTATCAGAATTTGCTGTCTCTATTCAGCTCTTTTAATCTCATACATTATAATTTGCATAAAAATACTTGGATGGAAACCCGGCCAGTGTTACCCAGCAACCACAGCTTATGAGGCTTACACAGCCATGACTCCAATCAATGCACCCACTGAGTTGAAACACTCACCCTGTGTGTGTGTGTGTGTGTGTGTGTGTGTGTAGAGAAGTACCACATTAAAGAGAAATTCTACCCTCAGATACCCGTACACTGTTATATACCAACAGTCTGTGATATCCAATGTGTTATTTTGTGATTAAATTCTACCATTGTCGTAACAACAAACCCTCGGCCTGCCTTGTCTACTTCTACTTAAAGGGTTATTTCAGGTTAGCTGAAGTGGGGTTGTATGAGGTACTTATCCATAGTCGGTGTATTTCCTACAACTATAATACTGTGCACAGCACCGGTGCACTCGAGTAGGAATATGGAAATTCTACATTTGAGAAAATGTAGTGCCAAAGGAAAAGGATGGTTGATGCAATGTAATGCAGTGAAAACACTACACTTACACTGATATTGATATTTTTATGTGAGCCTTTTTTTTGGGGTAGCTAAAACCCTTAAAATTAGTGATTACCTTTATTTCCCAGAATGCCTTTTGACAACACCCAGAGGCCAGGCTGAACTTGTTCCATTTAACTGTGACTGGCTTACATGTGTGCGTGACAGGAGATTAGATATTCTGTGGATATTCATTTCCCACCTTCAATAACTTGTAAAGCAAACAATCATAAACAATGTGATGAATGTATCTGTGAATACTGGAAGAAGTACAATAATTTACAACCCCTCTTTCAGTATTCAAGAAGATATTTTTCTTATGAGGCCTCCGGTTCACCAGGAAAACTGCTACAAAAATTGGACTGCTCATAAGGTAGAAAAATATTTTCTCAAACACTGAAACTAGCGGTTGTAAGTTATTTTTCCTCTACCAGTGATCACAAATGTATTCATAAGTGTGTTTTTCCTTGCTTGTTTACTAGTTATTTAAGAGGGAAAAATGACAATCCACTCAATATCCAATCTCAAGTTAATTTCACTCCGGTTTGTACATGTAGCCCAGGTGGAGAAAACAACAGCAGTAGTGCTAGCTGTTACTGCTAGTGGAGAAAAAAGTAGCATCATGCCCCTTACGCAAAATGTCTTGTGGCTGTGTTGCATTATGGATTACTGAGGCTACTGCCGGTGGAGAAATCGGTATTTCTTCCAGAGTGATGGCTGAGAGTTGGAGCAAAATGATGAGTGTAGAAAGAAATCCTCACTATTTGATTCTGATGGACTGACACTAAAACCTGACATTTACTCGTGATGTTTTAGATCGCTGAAAAGTTTTTCTCCTATGAAAATATGTACATGATGTTATGTTCTATTTGGTTGTCATGAAAAGGAGCAAGAAAAATATACTAGCAAACAACAAAATTCATTCTGAAATTCAATGTATGGGCTATTGCCAGTAGATGTTTTAACAGCGTGGAGGAACAATGTTTCTTTTGCAGCCATTATAGTTTTAGTATTTTCAACAAAGTGGCAGTATGGGACATAGTTGGGAGGTGAGCGAGAGCAGAAAGAAGGCAGGAAAAAGCAACAGGGGGATGGTGAGAGAGTCTCTCCTTACCACAGTACTTAGCATCTCTCTGAAAAGTATGGAGCCATAGACGCGGAGAGAAACTGGAACAGAGACTGTAGGAAATCATATTAGCCAGTTACAGTCCTGTTCTCCCTCAGACATTACTTCCATCTAATTTGTCTGTAATTAGATGACCAGAATTCATCCTATTGGGTGATTAATTACTCACATAGATGACCCAGGTAGTAACCATGGTAATGAGAATGGTGCAAGCACTTGTCTGAGGGAAATGTTGCATAGACTCACATACACACACACACACACACACGCAAACCTGCCTACCTACACACACACAGCCACTTGGACAGAGCCTGTTGTATTTGAGGAGCATCTGTGAATAGAAAATGTGTGTGTCACTTCATAAATCAGTGCAGGCTAAAAGCCTCTTGTTGTTACCCAAATACCACGCTATAACAGGCCATTAGCAGCTATGCAAATGAAAACCTCTGGACTTGTTAGCATTCATCACATACACATACACACACACACACACAGCCAGCTGATGGAGATATATGGGTGGGCATCTCATCTGAGCTCCACAGGAAACTCCCTATGGAGTCAAGATGTGATGAGAGCTTCCTGCCACTTGTTATGACCCCCACAGCTAAAACAAATGCTGGGAGCACATGTAGACACACACGCACACATGCACAGCCTAAAGATTACGGAGATGAATAAAGATGGACTGCCATAATATAAGCAAGGCAGTGGCAGAGAGTGAGGCATTTAGATTCAGATGCCTCAGGGGGTCTCAAAGGGGCAGGAATGGTGGGAGCAAAAGGCAAATATTGAAGTGCTTGGTTAGCAACGAACCGTTGAATCCATATGATTATTGGGTAGACGAGTGTATCACAGCAGGATACACAGCAGATCACAGAGGTGTGGGGCTGTGGATTTGAGTTGTACAAAGTAATGTAGCTCAGAATTTGAATACAAATTTGATCCAAATCAGGCAGGAGCGGTAGAAAATATTTTTCATTTGATTCCTATGGCATCAAAACAGATATGTGTAGCACTGTAAAATTACATTATGGCATTAATTTTAAGACATTAGTATAATTAGCCAACTACAATAAAACACAGAGACCATTGCTGAGAGGAAATCTGGTGAATTGCTTTACGGCACAAAAAGGAAGAGAACTGTTTTTCTTCCAGCACCAATGGAGCTGAGGCTTTCACAGAGATTTTTCAGTGGCAGATGGTGAAACAAGTGAAATAATCTCTATCCCTATCTTCTTGAGTAAAGTGAGGAAGAAAATAAGCACACACCAGTGAGGGGGTGGGAGGACAAGCAGAAACATCGTCGTCGTTCCAGGAAGCAACAGGGTTTTAGAGTCGTTAAAAAAGCATATAGCAATACCACTGGCTTGAGACAGAGGTGGAGGGCTGGTGGACTTTTGGCCTGACTATTAAACAGACAAGAGGGTGCTTTGCCGAAGGCTAATGCAAGCTGTCGTTCAGTGATGTCATGAAGAGGTCGTGGTAAGGTTGCGGTCCCTGGTCTCACATCTGATTCCCCAAAGAGAATCCGAGTGGGTGGGTGTGAACTTGCATAATCTGCATGGGCTTATGTGCGTTTGTGTATGTGTGTGTCTTATATCCATCTGTTTCTACAGCACTAAAACAGCAATTCCAGCAGCGTGTTAAAGGGATCTGCCATGCCTTGACATGGACTGGGAGCTGTTGAGTAATAGCACCAGCTGCTAGGTGACTGATGATAAAGCGTCAACACTCCCCGTACATTACAAAATAAATTCTAAACGCTCCCGTCTCAATATAAATACCACACACTTCCCATGTATTGCAATATAAACTCTATATGCTCCCCAGGTGCCTCAATATATCAGAAAGAAAGCTGCTGTGACACATGAACAGCCTTCATTGTGTCACCTGCAAAACATGGTTACAAATGCGGCTTGCGGATTTGCATGCATCACCGCTGCATGAGTCATTGTGCTGAGTGTTGAGTGAAGCCGTCATTTGTCTCCATTGCCATAAGTTACCTCAAGGAATGGGCACTATGAAATCTTCAGCACCAGAGAAAGCACGAGGGTGAGATAGAGAGAAAAAACTCATATGTTCAGAGATGACAATAAAACTCCATAACTCACATGGCCTCTGTTGTCCATAGCCAACAATTCATTCCAGTTTGAGGCTGTGAGAATAGAGACTAGTTACCATGCTGAAGAACAGTTATTAGTTATTATCAAAAAAGAAAGAGGAGAGGGAGAGGGAAGAGAAGAGAGGGAGAGAGAGTAATTGAGAAAAAAAAGAGCGAGAGAGAGATACATGACAGTGACCAGCCTGGGGAGCGTGCTGGTCACCTCTCCAAGACACAAGACAGGCACCAGACAGTGTTTGTTTGATGTGTGTGAAGTGTGTGTGTGTGTGTGTGTGTGTGTGTGTGTGTGTGTGTGTGGTAGGTAAGCCAGCAGTGTCCAAAGAAATACAGCTTTTGGAGTCTGACCTTCCCTCAGCCCTCCAAGACAGTAGCCCTCGAAAAGGTTACAGAAATGCAGTATTCATGCAAAGATAACAGCCTGCAGCCGTTTGACATTATGCAGAACACTTTGTTCTGCTCTATGGGCCTCTGAAAAATCTCTACCTCCCTTTTTGCTTTCTTTAGAGCCCGAGACTGCCTGCCTCCCTCTGTCAGATGAAATTTGGGAGGCACTGCTTTCTCCAAATCTGATCTGCTGAGAACAGCACCTCTACCTGATTGAATCCCAGCCCAAATTTCAGTTCCACAGAAAAGTGTGCCAGAGACACACAGTGGCTAACAGCAGAATTCAGAGGCTGTCCTGGTCAGCTCCCGGGTGTGAAAGTGTGGAACAGTATGAATGTGAAACAGGGCATTGATGACAAACAGCAGGAAAGCTCAGTAGACTTTCCCTGGATAAATAAAGGTTAATAAACAAAATCGATCTTGATAAAAGTTTATTAAAGCTGCATTAGGCAAGACTAATATAAAATTGCACTAGTTTTATTAGCCTAAATCACAAAGTGTTGCTGCAATAGAGAAGAGTGTCCTACTCTCTCTAATAGAGATTTGCCAAATTTGCTCAAATTAAATTCTGCTGTGAGGTATGTACACTGGTGTGAAAGCTTCTTCTCTTCTTCTCTATCCGCAAGAAGTGAAAACTCAAAACTTTGGACGAGTATACAAACTGTCTCCTAAACAGCAGTCACCACTGTTTGCCTCTGGTTCCTTTGGTTTCCTTTACTATAAAGCATCACAGACCGGCCAGGTTTGGAAACACAAGCGTGCAGATTACTGAGGTCAAGTAACATGATTTCTGGGTACTGAAGTTCAGTCAAAAATACAGCTATCTCTCACTGCCATTTGGGAAATTGCCTAGTGCAGCTTTAATGTCACCGTATACCTGTCATCACAAACTACCAAAATATAACAGAATTTTTAAAACTGCAAGGTTTAAGTTTGTAAAATCCCTTTCAGGGAATGACAAATGCCTATTAATACAAACACATCTTGACAGATTGCCCTCATCCCGTGGTGAGGCATATTTATCCTGACGGGAGCAGTCTCGGCTCTCCAAAGACGAAAATGTCCCATCCAAAGGGCATGATACTGTATGTCACTGAAAGATTTAATGAGCACAAAAATGATAATGATAGAATATGATGCAAACCACATGCCCAGGCTAACTCAGTCATCGGAGACGGCATGTTCCATCATCATCAACAAAACATCAAAAGGATGAAATTTCTTGCATAAAAAAATTCTTTCAAAAGAACAGTTTCAGATACTTGTAAAAATCTGTCCCATGCTGGATTAAAGCTGCTCTGCAAGGCTGCAATAGTCTTTCAGAGCTGTATATTGACATAAAGCTCAGTATAGCTAAGTAAACATCTATTAAGGGAAAATGAAGAGCATTTTCTCTTCCCTTGGCAGTTGGCACCACCAGCATCCAACTAGTGCCATTCTACAAAGTAAACCTTACGTCTGAGAAACTTAATCAATGCAGAGCTCTCACTAGCTGCCTAACTCTGTAGGTAGGTCTCCTTATTAACTACCAGGCAGTAATCCCTCCACAATAAGCAGACAGACAACCTTTTTTCCTCTGTTCTCTCAATTTGCTTCTGGGTGAGCCCTTCCTACCGCGAAGGGATTTTAATTGCTTAAAGCCAATAAGAAAACACAAGGCAGGGAGTGGATGGCTTATGTGCTTACCAGGCGAAACAGCCCGCAAACACCAGCACAACAAACAGCCCTGTTCACACAGATTTCCTCATGGCTAAATCCCACAGACCGTCTCATTGTTTTTCTCCTGAGTGAGACCAGGAGATAGGGAGGTCACAGCATGAAGAATGAGCAGGGAGATAAGTTGAGTGAGCAGATTTTATTCTGCCGCAGTTGCTCCCAAGACTCCCATTGCTCAGCCCGAATCAATGCAATCATTCCTGAATGTTTCAGAAGTCTGAGACTCCCAAACGAAGTCAGTAAAACCAAAAATTAAAAACAAAACAAAAAAAAGAATAAATCAAGGGACAGCAAAAAATAAGGCGAAGTGAAATAAGGCGACTGCCTTGCTGTTCCCAGCTGATCCCTGCCGTTGACCACTTATTAATGGGGTCATAGCCTGTAGTTCTCTGTCATCAGACTGGTGATGAATCTGTCCATCTGGGGATTGGGGACTAGAAAGAGAATGGATCATCCTTGGCACCCGGGGCCTCTTGCAACTTTTGCTCCCCTGGCAAAGCCATCTGGGCCAGATGAAAGCTGATCGGTCAGAGGCAAGCCGCAAGCTTGTTTCCCATGTGGCCAACCAATCAACTATCAGAATCTGAACGGATATCAGAATAACTTTCTTCGCTGTGTACCATAAACGTGCAGGAATTTGTCTCGGTGTCATTGGTGTAGAGATATGGACAACTAAAGGTCACGTACTTACAGGCTTGTGTACAAGGAAACAGCACCTGGACTGTGTCATATAAACAACAGACCACAGACCATCATATTTCTCTCAGTTCAGGACATAGTACCCATTCATCCACCTCTTATGGCACTGAGGGTGGCCCTGCCTGCCCCTTGGCTACTTACTGTTGTGGTACCTCCTGAGGTCACACTCGTAAGGTGTTTGGATCCCGTCTGAACACTGGCTCATCCACCACATGATTCACATATCCCGAGGGGATGGTATTTCCCTCATGTTCTGGGCCAGGTTATTGACGTGACAGACACAGCAAAGTTTCTGCAGCCAAACTTTCATTCCATAGGCAATCTGTTAGCCTGATTAAATCTCAACAATCTGGTACAAATGACTCAGCATTTACTTCTGGATCACAGACCAGATTTCAGGCATTCATTACGTGAAAGACTTCAGATACAAGGAGGCATAAAAACCCTTTCAAATGATAAGACTGCATAAGGAACAGAAAGAGTCGTTTTGCTTATTTCTCAGAACGGGAGCAAATAAAACTGTCGAGCTTTTGCTCAAAGAACCATCTCCCAGAGCAATTGTCGTTTAACCTCAAGATATCTTTGCTGCAGGCATTCATGGCGCTGCTGCTGTCATGTAAATTCTCCTCAGTCCTATTATTACTCATCGGAAAAAGCAGGGAAACAATATACTGCCTGGATAGTTTCTCTAAAGCTTAGATGAGGTTGCACATCTGTCATAAGAGCTCACTTTCCATTGTTTTGCTCTGGCTGCATTCTTCACATTCCAGTGGCTGTGACTCCTTTGAGGGAGGAGGAGCACGGGACAAGACACTCCTCTGGACACATTCAGTGAACTTCTTCTGCAGATTACTGTAAGGTGTCAGTCTGGCAAAGAGGACCTTACATTACACTGGACCTATTTCAAAGCTTGATTAAATTGTTGGTTAAGAATTTGAATTCAAACAGTGGCCAACATATTAAATTTGAATGTTCACCAGTTGTGGTGAATGCTCGGCTGTTGGAGCATTCACCAGAACTGTGAATTGTTGACTAAAAAGGTACATCCCAGTCATTCTCCTATTATGGAAAGTTTTTGGTTAGGACAAAGGGACAACAGATGAAACTGGACAAATGAGATGGCAGGGGCAGCCTGTTAGCCTGAAGGCTAGAAACACAGGTTTATGACCACAAGATCTCATGTTCACATTTCCAGACTGGCTAGAAGAAACTGACTCATTTGAATGTTTTGTCAACCCTCAACAGTAACTATTAAAATACCATTAAACAAGGCATTAACCCTTACATGCTCCAGTGACTGGACAGCTACAAGGCCTTAGTGTGCTCTAACCCTGTTTCTTCCCTTAACTCCTCTTCAGCAAAACTGCTGTGAATCAAAATGTGCTTTCATTCGCTCGCCTAATTAGATGGCAGTTGAATTTCATGATCCCTAAATAATGTTAGCATGGGTGCTGGTCTGTATGCGCTGCACTACTGTAGTCTATAGACTGTTTCCTTTGGAGTTAAGCTCACTCAAATTTAAATTTCCTGGAAAGTTCTCTCATTAAACAGTAAATCAAAAGAAAATTAACAAATCTGAATAAATTATGTTTTCACTACATTATAGCTTCTAGGTTACTACACAATATTAGTCTATTAATTTTGGAAAACTTATTGAACTGTTAGTCAACTTGTATTGCTCCCTTGTAAATAATGTACACCTATTATTTTAACAAATTACATTTACGTAACAGGCCAATGAGGAATCAATTCTTATTTACAACAAAAGCCTGGCAGTGTAGACGTTATGCAGAAACAGCAGCAAAACAGTATTTTGTTTTACAGCCAACCAGCAACAATGCCCAGATATTCAGGTGTGTATCAAGCATGATGACTGTCCAGGAACTACACTGTTTAGTAGTAAACATCACTTGGCTATAAAGGGTTTAGTACTATTCTCGAATGAAGTGCTTTTTCTCGTTCACCCGCCCTTTGGGGAAGCTGAGTCTAAGTTACGGGATGACAGTAAATTCCACTCTTTGTCCAGAGGTGTTTAGGCATGAATCTTGCCATGCCTTAGGCCAGGCTAGTGTGATAAATTGCCGAACCACAGTAAACATGTTTTCTCCCACAAGAAGAAATCCCTCTATGCCTCCGGGGCAGGCTGCTCCGGTGCATTGCGCTGTGCTGAGGCCATGCTAGAATGTCTTGGACAGAGCTGTTTAGGGAACTGAGTATATCTGTTTGACCTCATTAGTGGTGAGGGCTAGGGCTGTACAGTCCGTGTGCCAAGTCTGTACTCTCCCTGCTACTTTATACACATCACTGGATGGAAGCTCGTTTGCTGCTCTACAACACCAGGGATGGATGAGATAGAGATACAGAGAGAGAGAGAGAGAGAGAGAGAGAGAGAGAGAGAGAGAGGTGTTTGTGTGTGTTTATTTGCACAGGGATTAACTCCTTACTCTGTTGGCATGTTGATACAGCACCACAGTTGTAAGATGAGAGGATTTGGATGTTAGAGCTAGCGAGTGAGAAGGTAAGCATCACAACAAATACACACACACACACGCGCGCGCGCGCGCACACACACACACACACACACACACAGCATCCCTGGCATACAAAATAACATGCTGTTATGATGTTATAATGACCGTGCCTCTGTCGCTGGCTCAGGCGAGGCATGCAGTGTCGACTTGTCGGGTCCTTCTAAATTCTGACTAATTATTGTAGGGGAATACATTTTATTTTTATTTTTTTCTATGACACACACACACACACACACAAACACAATTGCAACAGCACGCCAACATCAAATCTTCCAACGTGCTAGTATTTGTGCATACAGACACACACACACCTCATCTCCTTCACACATCAGTGTGTATCTGTAAGGGGCACAGCGCAATATCAAGGAAGACTATAATGTGTGATGACGGGAGGCCAGGACTTGTATTCCTCCTCCAGCTCTCAAGAGAGGCATTCAGTGGATAGGAGAGAGAGTGTGTTCTGTTTCAGAGCATTTAAAGTTGTCTCTATGCTGCTGTGCACAGGCAGTCACTGTATAACTTAACTGAAGAGGGCACATTCAGTGTGTACCAGTCACGTAGGTGCAGGTAGGTGTAGTAGAGAAGGCCAAATTGGTTCTGACAATCTAAAGAAAGCAGAAATCTGGCTAGTAGTATGGCCAACAACGCAGTGCTGATTTACCATCGATGAACATTTGCGATATGAATGTCACATTTTTTGAAAATGGCATATTGAGTCATTAACAATGGCAATTCATTCAGGGGTGAATGTTAATATTCCTGAAGAGCTTGGAACCGCATCAAAGGCCCCGCGCATGGCATTGTGTCTATTTCAGTATGTGTGATAAGCTGAATAGGGAGATGTTTAATAGTCAAGTGATGCTGGGCCAAAAGTCATTGCAACAGGGGAGCCCAACAGTAACACAGTCTGCTGGCATTCTGGCGTACGGCTGTCAACTGGGTAATGTGCCACTGATTATATCTATTTGGGGATCTGATGTCTGATACTGTTCTCCCAATTAGTTTTACATTTAAAGTCTCCCTCGCAGGTCCCTGGTCTGGGCTTAGGGCCACCTTGAACTAAACAAGTACCCAATTAAACCTCAGAGCCTAGTTAAGTGACTGGCTTTGAACCAGAGTGTTACCCCACTGTTCAAGGCCTCTGCTCAGTCTGGACTACAACACACAGCCACACAGGCAGGTAGAGTATGTAGGAATGAAGGAAGCAGCTTTGATCAAGTTGATTTTCAGTGTACCTAACAAGTGAAACTGCTGCGTTTTCTCCTATGCATCTTGGAGAAAAGAAGCTTTAGGTGCCAGTGGACACTTTCTTTGCCATGCAGACAGAGACGCAAACCTACTTTGCAGCTAGTGGGGCTTCCCTCTTATTTAGCTAAGCGTCTTTTCAGGAGAGGTAAAGCTGTGACTGGCAGAGCACTCCGAGTTGGGACCAGTTTCTGTGCCAACATTTTTCCTGCAGCACTCCGCCACAGATGCAGCAAAGCACCATATAACTCCACTCGGCATGGGGTCTGGGTGTTGTGGGGACAGGATGACAACACCCACACAGCACACTGGCACAGGAAGAGAAAGAGGGAAATGGAGAGAAGATTGGAAACTGAGAGAGAGAGAGAGAGAGACGAGATGGAGAAAAGAGAGAAATGAGTGGCGACAGAAAGGAAGCTTAGCAATGTGGCCCTCATTTCCCACGCCTCATTAGAATAACTATGGTCCCTTTCAAGTTAGAACAATGGCGGCCCATCACTCATCATAATGGCTGCAGAAGCAGGGCCGGGCCAGGGCTGAACCCATGTAGTGTATTATCAGTCTGCTACTGGGACCTCGGCAGGCTCGCCCAGTCAAGTCAGCCTATGGATCACAAGGTTACATGGGTAATAGAGACATTGGTCTGGGCCACTGGATTGAAGCCCAGGTCTACTGGGTAGTTTAAAGAGCTCAGAGAGGCCAGTATTACAGTGTGGATGAATGTTGTGGTAGCAGGAACAGTCTGGCCTCGCCTTCACAGTTCACACTAGAGAATGAACTTGCATCTCCACCAGCCAACTTCATTATTTTGCCAGTCAAATAGATTTTTTAGAAAAGGAAAAAAAACTTCAAACAATGTTTGGTTACCTGCCAAGATTGAGTAGACAAACTAACATACCAAAGGCTGAATTTGTCAGAACTTGTCTGGTGGTTGGTGTGAATTTCCCACCTTGGCTGGCACCAAGCATAGTCAGGAAAATACTGCCGGTTACACAAACAGAAAACTCCTGTAACTGTAACTACTCAAGGTTCACGCTTTTTGACATTTTACAATGTATTATTCAATTTTTTGTCTAAACATGTCAGGCAAATGTAAATGACAGTTTACAGTAAGCTTCAGGCACAGGTTCGATTACCCCGAGGTATGCAGCAGGCATATAGATGAAGCATGCAAAAAGCACATAAGGAACAAATGAAAAAGAGCAATTTTTTTTTTTACACATTTACTGTTGACCCAAGTGGCACAAGAATCTGAGAGAAATTGAGTGTACAGAGAATGTGAACAAAGGCTCCTCAAACAAAGCGAGCGAAATTATCTTTCCGGGGTAGATAATGGGAAAAGCTTGTTATTCAGTGCATGAACTATAGTCTCCTCTGTGGTCAGTGTGCAGTAAGTTATTTTCAGCTATGTGTATCTATGTGTGTGTGTGTGTGTGTGTGTGTTTGTGTGTATGTGTGCACATTAAATGGAGAGTGTGAATGGTGAGATAGCATTAATTCTAGGCAAGCAACATGAGAGTTGTAAACAGTGGCCTTTCAGTGTTGTTCCATTGAAAAGATGAAGAGGCACACATTCCATAGTTATGACCAAAGATTGGGCTTTAAGTCAGAGAGAGAGACACACAGAGAGAGAGACAGAGAGAGAGAGAGATTGAGGGTAAACACAGTGGAAAAAGTTAAGTGAATTGAAGAGAGCGAAAGAGAAATGAAGGCTCAGGGAAAATAATCAAAAAGAAGAATAGAAGAAGAGAACGAGGTGAGGGAGGGAGGGGTGAGAAAGGGATATTAATGAAGGCGGAGTGCAAACAGCAGGACTGGAGGGAGGGGAGTGAAGAAGAAGAGTGTGTTTTTTTTTAATTGTTGGAGGAAGCGAGGCAACTCTTGCCGACCCACTTCTGACAGGATGTTGCATTGGGATGGGAGGGAGAGAGGCCACACACTCCCTTGACCTCAGTCTAATTACTGCATACCTTGTGGTGAATAACATCGGTTCTGCAGAGACTCCTGTGGAAGAGATGAGGATGATGTGGTGCCAGATGGTTGCCTGGTCCCCTTCCTACCTCTGACTCCCTAAGGCTCAAAAGCATCACAGTAT
>OMKZ01017461.1:0-14843 GCA_900302535.1 Neoniphon sammara
ACGGCGGAGGGGTGGGCTTGTAGGAGGTGACGGGGCTGACGTTGGGACTGGCCTCGGAGGAGCTGCCGGCCAGCAGCTTCTTCTTGGTGGCGTGAAGCTGTGAGGTGAGGTACGCGATGGTGCTCGCTCTCTGTTCCAGCTCACCGGACAGCACGGCCAGCTTGTGGCTCTTCATCTTCAGCTCTTCCAGGTACTTCTTCTCCCGCTCTTTAATGGTGTTTTCCAGGACAGAGATCATGGCGTTCTTCTGCTCCAGGTCCCTCAGCAGCTCCGTATTCTCCTCCTCCTTCTTCTTTAGCTGAGCCTCCAGCTCCTCGCACCTCCTCTGCAGCTCCCTGCACCGGGCCTCACTGCTGTCTGCACACATAAAACCAAGCAGTTAAAACAAAAGTTATGATGTTGTCAACACAAGCATTTGCAGATACATTATAATTGGCAAAGACAAAGGTACACACTAGGGCTGAATGATATGGTAAAAAATAAATAAATAAATAAATAAAAAAAGAAATAAAAATCACACTGCAATTATGTTGACAAATGATGCGAGTGTGATAAGTTTCACGATTTTAGTCGTAATGCTAATTTTTTAACAATAATTTTCATTTTCATTGAAAACTCTTTCAAAATGATGATGATGATGTGATTTTTGCTGCAATCTGTACCAAACAAACATGTTTTCTTAAGCCTGGAGGATACAATTTGTAGGCTCAGGGCATCTCTGTAGCACTATAATACACTTAATTTATAATGGTATTTTGTCACACATTTTACCTTTACCTTCAAAAAACTGCAGCTCCCGCGATTTGGATATTGCACTTGGCCATACTGCAATTTCAATAATATTTTGATTAAATGTTCAGCCCTAGTGCACCCATAAAACTGTATACACACACACAAACGTATGCACAGTGAAATACACACCCACAGCCACATGGAAATTGGGAAAAGATGCAGACACAGACACAGACATATCCCTAAACCAGACCAGCAGGCCATTAGTACATTAAGTGCAGACACTGACCATGGACAGAGTCTGTCAGCTGATGTTTGGCGGGGGGAGAGAGATGCTTTGATCCTATAGAGACTCGTCTGCAGTGGGCAGAGAGCTCCAGTCTCATATTACAGCTCTGGTAGATGGCAAGGGCACAGCTCTCCTCTGACCTTCATCACTGTGTGCTTAATGCTGCCCCCACTCTGCCCCCCACCCCACCCCCACCTACTTACAGCCCATACAGACATCTCTGAATGTGCCAAAACCCCAGAACAATACACAACCATGCATATCACAGTGCAAGAGAGGGATGAAACCTAATGACTATGTTTCAGCTTTAGGATCATCATCTATTACTGTAAGTCCTGTTGATATAAACAGGACTAAGTTCTTAGCATTGTATGACAAACAGAACCACTTCTTTGACTCTGACTGTCTCCTAAGAAGGAAGTGTCTAGCCAGATGATTATTGCTTTTGTACTGGTTATGTGTTGGTGGGGGGGGTCACTGCAGCTCAGCACTAAGCAGGTTGAAGGCTGTGCATTAGTGCTGTGACACATAATCTCATTTCCTGCGCTGCAATCTCTGAGTTGCCCCACACTAACCTGATACTGCCTAACGATATTCTTAAGACCTGGGCCACTCAGATGGCATGTTATGTTACAAAGCACAGCCTTCGCCCTACTCGAGACGATACATGTTCAATAACACAGAGGACATGGGTTATCAGAAACATATGATTAAACTATGCAGACAGCACTTCTAGTTTTCTATCCATTGTCTTTAGCTGGTTAGTTTGAGTACGCAGCCTGTCGGGGGCCTTCCTGTGTGTACTGTATTTAAAGCCTGGGCATGGACAGTGGGGACGGGCTTGGAGCAGACCAGTGGTTGCGTGTTACGGCCATGGTAACGTGGGGGGAGGGAGGCTGTGTTAGCAACTGGCAGTGAGCGGTGGGGGCTGAGAAAGGATGACAGTCCTCTGAACAGCAGGGAGTCCCACAATACTTCCCGGGTGGGACTGTGTTACCAGGATACTGCCAGAGCACTCAGCTCTCAGTCCTGGCCACTAACACAGCCCTCTGTTTCTGAAGAAACATTTATAGCTTTGACTGTTTAAAGGTTTGAGCTGCTCTTGTGCACTTTCCCTGTGTTTATCTGGCAGTGACAAAGAAGACAAAACCATATTCCCAGTTGTCACTATAAGAACAAAGTAGCTGGAAATGTCAAAATTAAAGAGTGTGTAGAAGCAACTGAAGCATGTCTCTATCAATCTAGTCTAATTTACCTCAGTGCAAAGCTTTCACATCAGTAGTGGATCATAAAATCAAGCTGTATAAATTGTTACATCTCTGTGATACAAGAGGCGCTTTACATGACAATTATACAACAGTGATTTCCAGATGAAACCACACTCTGAGGAATCACACACTGACATAACCAGAGTGCCGAACAGTAATTAAATTCCTGTCATAGATGAATGTCATTATTGGCTAATCACTCTAGACTGAATGTCAATGGTAAAACTCATGTATGAGTGTGTGTTATAAAACAGGGCTATGACAGGTCTTACCTGAGGGATCAGAGCTTCTCACAGTCAGCTCATATGTCAGGTCTGTGGAAAAGAGGAGAGGGTCACATGAGGGTATGACAGGAGCTTGGCTTTAAAACAGCATTCTCCTCAAACAGCCTAGCAAGTGGCAATGCTTGTTTGGGAAAAACAGTGTCGGTGTTGGTCTTTCCATCTGGCAGTCTACTCTCTAAACAAGATTAGTAAGAGTTCCAGGTCAGCTTACTAACAGGTTAGCCAAGGATAGAGGAAAATCAGGGCTAAAGCATTGAGTATTATGTATTTCTTGGAGCTGGGTAGCCACCCTTCAGTGCTTCCCAGTACGGTACATGTTTACTGCTGGTGTGAACAACTGGTCATGTTTCTGCTTTCTTCCATCATTACAGTGTGGGGCATGAGCTACTGACAGTTGAATATATTCCCATAAACCATCATATTCTCCTTAAAAACTGTCAGAGTACATCACACCATCTTGCCTATTTGTGGTCCCATCATACAAATATCCAATCAGTGACTGGACAATTCCAGGACAATGTCCCTCTGTAATAATATGTGGCAACAGAGTTTTGGTTTAATTCTGTCTTTGGTTCCATATCTTTCCCGGTTTTGGTTGCAAGTATGGCTCAAGGATAGGTTGCAGTGCTAACACATTTTTTAGTATTCTTTAACATAATAAAAACATGAGCTCTGGATGCAAGGATTATACATCTTTGTGTTTGAAGAGAGAATTCTGCCAAATTGTGCTGCCGATTTGATGACACATTTTGTCTGGCAGAGGTGGTGTTTTTTGTTGCATGGGTGCACTGCTGCTGACTGAATAGAGAGGAAACCTGCAGGTGGAATATTATTTGATATCACTTATCATCACAGCACAGTAGACTGATGTGTTCAGGCGTTCCATGTGTTTTCATGAGATATCCTCTAGGATATTGCTTTCACGTGCCAGTTCTCTTCAGCATGAAGAGATGAGAGGAAGCTACTTGGGGGCATGTTCACCTGTGCAGTGCTGTTGTAATCTGCGGATCTCTGAATGTAGCCCTTTCAGTGTGTTGGCATGGTCCTGCTGGAGGAATAGCAGGTTTTTCTGGGCACTGTGCAACTGATTCTCCAGGGTAACATTGGCTGATGCCATAGCTGACAATGTTCAGACACACACCAGCCTTTGCAACCTGCAAATACAGATGACAGAAAAGGAGAAAGAGAGACAGGCCTGAGAGACAGAAACAGAGAATATAAATAAAACCCATCCCATCTGGAAACCAGGCCATTAATTTTCACCCTTTTACCCATAAACATTTGGGTTTGGGATGTGCTCCAGCTTTGCTGTGTCTGTGAGTGAAACTGGCCAAGATAATCTGCTTTAGATGACAGACCGGAATAATCACTATTAGATAATACCATCAAATCTGTCCTCACTGGAGGCCATTTGCCACTTCAAGTGACCAACCAAAAGTGTTAAAATTGTAACCATGCCCCATGATTTAAAGAAAAAAAAAGATAAACAAAAACAGAATGATAAACAAGCTGGGGAAAAAAGTCAAGATGCACCCTCATTAATATGCAGGGCAGCAGTGCAGGCTCTCATCATTAATCAGGCTTGACCATTGCTAAAGCAAGGCTTCTGCAGAGAGAGGCAGAAGGGCCATAAACAGGCCCACTCCTTTACTGCTAACTCTAATTGCCGAACAATCACTGATGTCAAGTTATTGATTTAGTATCAGACAGTGGGCAGTCTGAGCCTTCAAATAAAACACTTCTCAGGGGTAATACTATAATTTAGCAACAACTTTAGTTTTCTTCAGCATGAAAGTTCAAATGAGAAAATAAAATTAAATTCTTACACTGACATTCAAATGGCAAATTAGGAAAGATGAGAAAAATAAAGCCTAGGTCAGGTTTATAATTTCTGAATCAAACTGTTAATGTTAAGATATTCTGTATCTCTTTTTCAACTGCTAGACTACTAAGAGATCACAGAAACATAGTCCAGGCAAGCAGCATGCTAGAGGAATATTCTCTGTTCAGTGGTAATGAAAAACACACTGATAGATATCACAATGACAGGGTGTGGCATGTAGACAGCCATTCTCCAGCAGGCCCCCTCCTCTCCTGCCTCGCCCCTTTTCCCTCCCTCCTCCCCTTGTCTCCTGAGCCAAGCCAGGGAGAGAGAGAGAGAGAGAGACCATCACTCAGTCCCATTGTCTCCACCCCTCTCCCAGACAACTGTACTGGGCTGAGAGTTGAGAGCACATTGATCCCTGCGCCACCCTTCCTGAGTGCAGAGAAAGCCTACCCTCCGCATACATTAGTGTGCTTCAATAAAACATCCCAGAGCCTCTCACTCTTACATCATCAGCTCATCTAACATAAATAATATATCCCATGGCACCTCTCTGGATATGCTCCCTAGTTTGAGCAGTTGTCTATGCTAAATTTTCCCATTGTGTACAGCGGAAAAGGACACCGTTTGATGACATAAACACAGCCGAGTAATCATGAACACAGCCGGCGGTGTGTCATAAAGGCTGGAGAGATAATCTATAATTGATGAGTAATCTGAAGTCCTTCCGGTAAACTCTGCATGACAAGCATATCTCTCATCCCAACCCTTTCCTAGAATAGCTTAGAAAGCTTTCCATTTACAAAGAAATGACCACAGCCAACTTCACCATTCACATGGCTTAATCCATGGCATGGTGTTGACACTGGTACTAGAGTATAACCCAGGCAAAAAAACTTGAGAATGACAGTAAATAATAGTGTTGCCCTTCAGAGACAACTAATGCAAACGTGCTGGTCTGATTCTTAAACTATACTGTAGCTTACTGATGAAGCAGCATGATGCGTCCTTCTACTTTTGTAAAGCCATCACATGCTTTCTGTCTTCCTTTTCCCAATACACAAACCAGCATTTCCCCACATAGAGAACATAAATAATCAATGAACTGCAGCAGCGTGACACACTAGCTAGCATCGTCAGCCAGCCACAACAAGAGCTTAGTAGTCAGTGGTCCTGCTGTTATAAAAGCAAAGAAGCAGGTTCTTTGCAAAGAAATTGGACATATTTCATCTTTGAATTTGTTCATGAGGACTATAACTTTTCTTTGCATTTCTTTACAAATTTTGTTGCTAGTACTTTGGGGCAAGATGCTTTTAAGTCCTATGTACTCATGGCTGCAAATTGAAATAATTAACCTACAACTCGCAAACGCTTATGGTGCAGGAAATGTTAATATCTTACCGTCAGGCATGATAATAATGATTGTGGAACTCTGATAAACAATTAAAGGCGAACCAAAACAACCCTCACAAACACTGGCTACACTCACAAGACAGGGAGCTGTCTGGCGGCAGAGAGGCTTGATACTTTCCACGGCACTTTCAATTTCAGCACCTGCATTGCGGACAGCACCCGATATCCACTTTTCACATTAAGCCATTGCTGGCACTGGCAGTGGCTACTAGAGGCAACATTACTTCATACAAACAAACGTTACTGTCAAGCTCCAGCCAGCAGGATCATTCAGGACATGACCTTCTTTATCATTTTCTGATCAAATATTTGCGCTCGTAAACTGGGGGCTGAGCGAGCGGTGCTTTGTAAAACGTTAATCTGAACTGTTACAGCGTTACCGTTTTAAACAAAGGCCACTTCCCTAGTGTTTTGCCTTGATGTAGGAAATACCATCAGTGTACTGCGTATGGTCATCACAGAGGCTAACCTCGAAGCTAACGCTATGTGTTACTGCTGCTGGAGAGGGAGGAGCTGTTCAATGTCAGAAGCTGCAAACAAGCTAGCCCCGATATGTGCCGTTCTTTGAATGGAGAAAACGGCACCTTAAAGTCCCGTTAAGAATCTGCCAATTTAATGAGTCTTTGCTTAACAGAAAAGGTACACAAATGGCAGAACGAGACTTAAGACCCTTGTGGCACCGCGAAATTATTTTGGTAAATTCGGCATATGTGTTATCTACCAAGCAGCACTTAAACAGCACTAAAATACTCAATTTTACAATGGATTTACAATGTCAGCTACTGCTCTTCATAACTGTGGAAGGGGAAAGTGGCAATAATTGGAGAAGTTGAAAATTTACTGTAATTAATTTTGAAATTAAGATTGTATTTAACCGAATTGAAGAATGGCTCTTAAAACACCTAAAAGATTGTCATAGTCATATTATAGCCAGTATGTAAACTGGCCGATAACCGAAGTAACAATAAATTGCCAGAATTTTGGGCATTTGTGTGGTTCTCTCTATATAGAAGTACGTAATGGGGCAAGCAGCAAGCTAGCTAGCTTTAGCTAACAAGACTACAATAGCACCTTACCGTGCACGGTGCCCAACTTACCTTCCAGCTAAAAACACACGGCCGTCGAATATTTTGTTAACGGACTGTAAATTGTCGTTGAGGAGGCTAGCCACGCCGGCTAAGTTCGTTCCACCTTGCCTTGCATGTTGGTGATGCTGTCAAGGGCTTTCCTCGGTCGGGTGAGAGAGGAGGGCGGCTGTGTCAATTTCTTCTCATCTCCCTGAGCTACTAGACAAAATAAAGCGATGCATCACGGGTAATCAGAGAGAAAGTCTACTGAGATCCTGGCAGTATTTTTAAACACTTAATTCACCATAAGCACCAAGAACTACACGCTGAATACAGAGAAGCACATTTCATAGTGAGTCACTGTAAAAATGTACATAGCGTTACTTAAATGTTTAAGTATAATGTTGCCAGAGACGTACGTGTCCGAGTCCAGGTCGTTACCAGCGTCATCACCATAGCAACAGAATCTGTCACCTGTTCATTAGTGATACGTGCACGCCATCTAGCGACAGCATACAAATATAGTAGCTTAAAAAATAGGTGAGATTTAACAGTTTATTCCATAATTAGTTGTCAACTTTGATGTTCCTCTTGTGACAAATAGCTGGTGCAAAATGAAACATTTCAAATGAAAATGATTGAAGTTGTTTGACAAAGCACAGCTGCTAGTGGACAGTAGAGGGGAGTGTTGCCCTTCATTGGTAGATTGAGTGTCCACTCATTCACTTAGGCTCAGTTCTTCTTCTTCTTCTTCTTCTTCTTCTTCTTCTTCTTCTCTCTCTCTCTCTCTCTCTCACACACACACACACACACACACACACACACACACACACACACACACAAACAGAAATCCTTCTTGAATAGTTCTAATTGTTCTCCAGTAAGTGGCTTTCTAAGTATCCTCCAGCTACTGAAAAGGAGTTCAGTTCTTATTTGTTATATATTGCTCATAACTTGATAATTTTATCACTCTTCTCAGTTATTTCATATCACTCAATTTCATAATCTTTACATTTGTCCCACTAACTTCTACTGCTGGTATTTTGCACATACTCATTATACAGTAATCCATACTTTTTATACTGTACTAATTCTATTAAATATGATCCACTTGTTGGAACTGTCAGTTGTGTATGTTTACAATATGTACAGTGCAGCCCACTTGCTCAATTTATATTTATATTGTATGTTTTTTTTGTTTGTTTGTTTGTTTTGGGGGTTTTTTTGTTTTTTTGCTGTCAGTTTTCTCCTCTGTTGCAGTGGCCAGATTTCCCCACAGGAATCATTGCTATTTCATCTAATCTTATCATGTCTTAACTAATAACGGCACCATTGATTCTGAGTCTCTTTCTTCTGAGGTCTCTTCTGAAGCTCTGAGAACAGTAGACTTTTTCATATCAACTCAACATTTCACCTTAAATTATGCCTGGCAAGAGAAACCCCACAGTGGCTTGGCTACTGCGTAAAACGATACCATCCAAAAACAAAAGAATCAAGTTTTATACCCAACCTAAGAAAGAGTTTCGAATTTAAAAAAAAAAAAAAAACATCTCATGGTATAAATGGGATTATTGTTCACCCTCCAGAAATGTTATTTTTCGGAAGCAGCCTTTAATCTCTCCCTGGCTTTGGCATGTTTTGGATGAGGATTAAATTCTTCTAATTTCTTTATTTTTAGTGGTTCTGGCACACTTCCCAGCTACCTATAGTATATTGTGGTGGGAGAAAGAGGCCAAGCAACCAGCTGAGGCAAAGGTAAGACATCCTCGCCCCAGCAAGAGTGAAAAATAATTCCCCAATGGAGACTCCTACCTTCCTTGCGATTTGTTTTACGTATAGACTGCTAGAGTTCTCCATATATCATAACAGGTAGTAAAACAGCTCTATGGGAGGAGAGAAACTAACCAAGTAAAACAAGCAGGGTTGACTCCAGGCTCCTCCTGTGCGTCTAATCAGCTTATAGTCATTGTTTTCTTGGCCTTTGCCGATGGGTGATCCAGTGCTGGGTCAGATCCAGCTGAGAAATGCCCTTCCCTCACGCTGACCAAAGCTTTTCTCCCACCTGAGGTGCCCACAGTGGGATTTCCTTTAACAAGCTGGCAGGCCTCGTAAATGTTTCAGTGATTTACTGCCCACTGGGTCTGTAGATTGATATTCTATTTTTTTATGAAGAAGGCAAGGAAATACATTCTTTCAAACACTACTAAATTCAGCCATGCGCTCAGAAATGTTCCAAGTGATGCCTTGCAGACGGTGGTAAGGGTGCTGGACGCGGGCCCAAAAACGTCATAAGTTATACTGCTGGGAAAGTAATAAGAGGGAACTATTAAGCTTTTGTGACAACTGCAGAGCATCAGTCGCAGATCCAGGAGTGTCAAAAAACAGACTTTGAAATAGAACGTAAAATTCTTGATTGTGGCTCGTGGGTTTCTAGTCGCAGAATGCTGACTGAGGAGATAGTCAGGTCTTTGTCAAATGCATTGAAGCACAAATGAAATCTGAGCACATGGCAGCCCGACTCAAATGTGGCAGAGTTTTATTGCCCCTGCTCTGACAAGCTGCCAGTACCAACACTTCTCAGGTTGTAATAGTTTTACAGTTATTATATTGAGGTTGGCAAAGCAAAATGCCTCTAAAACTCTGAAAACCTAATTTAATTTTCCAAGACCTTTTTTTTTTTTTTCTGTCCAAAGACAGTCATAATCACTCCACTGTTGAACTGAATGTGTCATTTATGTGAAAACTTCAAAGTAAGTCACTCGCAGAGCAGTTGACATTCACTTATTTCAGCTTTAATATAATGGCATGTTTTGATACTGAATATCATAATCCTCAAAAGTGAAAAGACTACTTACAATCATTTGCTCAGAAAAAGATCAGAAAAAGACTTAAAAAAAACAGCTAGAAATGACAACTGGTAAGTGCACAGGGTTGTATGCATTTGTGCTCACCGTCAGTATCCCACACACACACACACACACACACACTGACTCACTCAGACACACACACAGGGGGGACAGCCCTTCTGGTAAGGCGGCTCATCATGTTTTAGCCAGATGTTGAGTCTAAAACAGACCTTATTTGATGCCTGTGTGGTATGGAAAGTATTTGTCTGTGTCCTTTTACAGAATCTACAGTATGTATGCCAGTAGTGTCTGGAGTGCACAAGGAACATGAAAACCCTCATGTAAGAACATTTGAAAATTAGGAGGCCTGAAAGTGTGAAATAAGTGCTTAAAGTAAAGGTTACTTGAACAGCATACAGCTTGCTTTTCTGACACCGTTTTGTATCCTCCAATTAATTTGTGACAAATTTACAAGCTGACTGAACACTGGTGAACTGAGAGGAAATTACGGCCAACATGTTACATAGGGTCCACATGGAAAGCCCTGCTTTGGAATCATTACGCCAACATTGCCCTTTATTCAGGTAATGAGGCTGGACTGCAGGAAACCGTGCTTTCTCTGCAACTTTTCTTTTTTTCTTTTTTTCACAGTTTTTACAGTCCTGGGAGAGCAGTACAGTCTAAGCCATTTAAAGTGACACTTTAATTACTAGTGGTTAATGGACCACTAACACCAGACTTTGAAGTGGCTGTAACTCAAGGTGCCCGCACAGCCAGCCTCAGCAGGAAAAATGTGTGGCACGGTTACTGTATAATGAATCCCTCTACACGTACTGGTACAAGAAACACCATGATAAGACACATAACTCAACTGAAATGAACTCGTGAAACAGAAAACACGAGGGCTCGCAGGACAAATCAAAGGAAAGCAAATTAAAAAAAAAATGTGTAGGCTTAGATTATTCTGTCTGGGAGTCTAGTTATTTTGCCAGATAAAATAATAGCTTGGGGTGTGCAACAAAAGAAACATTTAAAACAAGTGAGTGTGTCAGACAAGGACCATTTGCCTTTCATTTTACAAGCTAGTGCAAGCAGTGTTTGTGAACGGTCTATGTTTGAATGTGTTTCGCCTTTGAGGACTTGGCTGTGTTTTGGTAGTGAAAGAGGCCTAGCCATGCGATCCAGTAGGAAAAATAGTCATTAAAAATATAATCAAATGATGGGATGTGCAGCGTCCACACAGATCAGTAACATCTTGAAAGAAACATGAAAGGCTGGGCTGAGACAATAAGATGCTTTAATTGGTAACTGTCGATGACTATTTACAGTATGATGAATATATCTAAGTACCATGTTTTTTCTTACATGTATTCTGTACCTGGCTGGATGTAGCTATGACATTGGAGATGAGAAATAGCTCATGAAAAGAGGAGGGAGACTTTATTTCATTGACTATTTCTTAGCTTTTGCTCAGCAATCCTTCATCAGGAACGTTCATATTTTGAAACAGATGCACTGTATTTTGGACTGTGGCATTTAGTGGTCATTCATATTTATTCCCTCAGTTATCCAGCTGTATATTCACAGAAGATAATTTATGGCACCAGCACATATAATCTCCACATTCCTCTCTATCCTCTATGCACTTAAGTCTGAACTATTGGCAAGGTGGTAATATCAACTGGGTGTACAGCTAAAAGGAGTTTGGTATATCATAACCCTTTCCTATTTGTTTCAATGTAATGACTCTGATAAGTAGGTAGGTAAATGCAAACAATAAAAGGTAGGTGTTTACCTCTACACAGCCTGAACTACACTACCGGTCTGAACAAAGCCGTGCTTCGGGCTAATTTTGGTGGGAAGGTAATGTGCAAACTCTTTGTTTGTGGTGGACGCAATCCTCTCCGATTATCGCAAGCTGGTCGACTACCAAGAGAGAAGCAGAAGCAGACATGTCTTTCCTGGATCCAGAGCAGCCATGAAATCCTCCAGGCTCCTATTTCGACCACCTCAGCCATCCACTCTGCTCCACCATAATCACCGCTCAGAGATAGAGCTCAAAAGAAGCTCTGTTTTTCCAGAGTAACAAGAGCCCAACACTAGGTTTTCACTGTTTTCAATAGAAATATTTGATCCTTGTGTCTAGTCACAATAAGGACAAGACTTCTGCTGACTTCTCCATTTCATCTGCCTGCTTTTATCCACTCTCCAACCACTGTTAGAGTATCCAAAGACGAGAGCTCAGCAGCCTGAATGCTGGGTGTTCAGATGCAGCGAGCATGTTTCTGACACCCTGCATAATGCATGGGAGGCTGGCAGACTGAACTTCAGCTGCCAAAACATGCATACCCAAGAGGACTTACTGCTCTCATGTGTATGTACCAATACACTTCAAAAAGAGTTACAAAAACAAGCAAACACTAGGTAAATACTGTGACGCTGCATCACAACTGGTCTCTTGAAATGTCCTTTGTTGAAATAAACACATACATATACATGAGAGCTGTGCGAGCTGGCAGCCACTCCTGTGAGATGCAATGCTGCGGTTTTGGCAGAGAAATATGTTGAACCCTCTCTACATTGCTGGACCCCAGCTGTGAGTGTGCTGCATAGCTCTACATCTTTAGAACTGCACTGAGAGTACAGGAATCTGGCATACTTTGTGCCGGGGACCAGTTTAACCCTGTGGGTGATGGAAGCCTCAAAGGCACACATCATTAAACGCTCCCACTTGCACTGTGCACGGTGAGAAAAGTCCAACAGCTCACTGGGGACCCACTAACCACACAACCCCCAGCCCACCGCCTCGGCCTCACATGTTTATTTGGAAAGATTAGGCTGTAGGAATATAGACAAGGTTCAGGATGAGCTGCCACAAGCTCCTTGGTAGCTAACATCTCCAAAATAGAAGCAAAATTAAATAAGAAAATGAATAAATAAAAAGACGTTGAAAAGTTTTTTTTTTCAATGCTGACATCAGGGACACCAGCATTGTTTCAGCATTTTCATATCATGTATATGAATCAGCATTTTCATATCATGGGATGACATGAAAATTCAGAATCACAATAGACCCTTTTCACAGCTGCCACTTTGACATGTATGTCAAGGTAACACAGGTGCTACTAATGACATTAATTAAGGTTCCAATCCATTTAATTGTATCAGGTTCTGGCTCTGTTCAATAGGAACCTTAATTGTTGTCATTACTAACACCTGTGTTTACCCTGCTACAAAATGACTGCTGTGAAACCGGTCTATTATTGTGACCAAAATTATCAGGGTTTTCAGTACTATCACGGTATTGTTAAAATGTGCTGAAAATGTAAAATAGTTGCTAATCCACATTGAAATCATTCCATCGTGTTTTGTATTGAAAATCACAACTAAAATGATCAGCATTATGAACTGCACTAAAATAACACAACTAACGCCATATGTAACATATGAAATACACAAGTATACAATTTACATAAATACAAACTGATCTTATTGAGAGGGCATGCCAATAGTATTTCCCCAACTGGAACAGGAACCACTGGATTTGAATGAAGAAAATTTATTGGGAGGATGATTAAAAGTGTAGCTAACAAGCTGTTACCAACTGTTACAACGTGTCATCATGTGTAATGGGTGAGCAGAGCCTGCAGACATATGACGCTTACCAACACATGTGAAGTCTGTTTACAAGATCGGCAGTGTTAACTGAAAGCTTGTGTTCACATTAAGCTATTAGCAAGCTAGACAAATAAGAATAACTGACTGATTTATAACAAACATTGAATAGTGCAAAAATCAAGAAGTTATTGTGATGATTCAACTTTGAAATGGTGTAAAGAAACATCAGATAATCCAATCCCAAGCTGATAGACTGACTTTTGTAAAACATGCTTTGATTTACTTTATGTGCTTACCACTACACAACACAAGAATGTATAACTTTAGCGGCTCAGAGTGTGGAGCTAGAAAGCATGAGGTACAGGCTGAAGGATCAAATGCTGTAAATAAACACTGGCTGCTGTTTATACATCTCACATATGGATTTTAGTGCCTGTGTGATCTCCAAAGACCTTGGGCCTGCTCCAGTCGAGCTGGGCTACTCATCCTTTAGCAGAGGACTCCAAATAAAACAGAGCTGCCCGGCCAAGCAAAACCCGCTACAGAGCTATTTTCCACCATCTGTGTGGCCAGGCAAAATACAAGGAAACCATTGCAACCCTGAGGCCTTCCCAGATTGAGAAACAGTAGATCAGTGAGATTGACGAAAAGACCCAATCAACACACTGTCAAGGCCCTTCCTAAAGTTGTCCACTTCCTCCGCAGGCTAAGTGAAAAGCATCACCTAGCCTTGTGCCTTTCCCAGCAGGAGAGGTGCCTCACAAACTCTGCGCGCCCCACCCTGTCTGAGCAACCGCCTCAACTGCAAACTGTCTGTTCCCAACCAGTGTCACTCTATTTCTTCCCACTGTTTCAGTCACACATTTCATCCAGATTGGCAACATCCTGAGTTCCCACATTGGTTCAAGACCTTCCAAGCCACTTGCCAGATATTCTCCCTCACACTGGCGCTGTGTTCACCTGTTGCCAATGTCCAGAGTCTTCCAGCTGCTCTCCGCAGGCCTGTTGTCTTTTAGGAGCGGGCAGCAGGGACTTCGCTGCAGTGGCAGGGTCCTCAGGGCCTCACGGAGGGACTCAACTTGACTATCCTCTTTCAAAGAGGACTGAAGGGGACCACAAAAACCCCCTAGCCCAGCTGCTTGGAGGGAAACCCAACACCAGCTGGGCTCTGTGAGACCAGTCAGCACAGGAAAGCCATGGATTACGGCCTCCGCTGCCACACCATCTTCAGTAACGCCGCTGTCGTCCTTGGCTGCCAGTCCACCCCTCTCCTGTGGAGGAAGGCTCCTCTGCAACAAAGGAGGCCCCGCGACAATCAGAACATTTCAACATCTCAGATGGAAATAATTGAAATGTACAGGGGGAAAATCTTTAACCAATATTCTCTGTGTTTTTTGAATTCCATATAATATTGTTATTGTTCCATCCACAGAACTTTCCCTTTTATGAAGCTGCAGTATGGTTTTTTTTTTTTTTTTTTTGTTTTATTTTGTTTTTTGGG
>OMKZ01017465.1:0-15384 GCA_900302535.1 Neoniphon sammara
CCCTCCTTTCTGAATGAACGATGAAATCATATCACTCACTCGCACAGGAGAGCAGGAGGAGGAGAGAGATGACTCATCCCTGCTGCCCTCACATCTCGGTTCACTCCTTCTCCGGCCTCCCCTCCCTTGCTCACTCCTTCCTCCCCTCTCCCGTCTGTCGATCTTGCCGTCCTCTCATCTTCCTACTCCCTTTCTCATTCTCTCCCTCACTCCCTGTGCCGCCCCGAGGTGCCTCCCTCCATGTAATGGCAGGGGACTTTGGGGGCCAGTCGGGGACTTTTCTCACCTGCTGTGACTTCAGAAATGTTCCACTCCAGAGATTGTCGAGTTAGTCGGGGAGCTTGGAGTGTCTGTTGCCTCATGCAAACCTAACCCCCCGACCTGGGACGAGGTCACTCCAACTTTCTCTCCTGTCTTTAAACTACTCTGCCTCTCCCTCTTGAAAATTTTCCTCCCTTTCCAACTGTCTGAATAAATAAAAAGCACTGAGGGTGAGTGGACTGCCCACTTGTGTTTCAGAAAAAATAGAAACATTTGACTCTGACACTCTATCAGTGTCAATGGGCTTTAGTTTAGCAGAAGTGTTCACTTCTTTATGGTGTTATATGTCACAATATTGGGATTTGGTGCAACTGCACAATTACATACAAATAAAAACTCACCAGTGTACACTTTAATAAAGTTTATTTAAAGAGATTATGCACACACTACATCCAAAACACTTGAGATTAAAAGGTGTCCTTTATTCAGAATTCAAATTTTGTGTATTTATAGATGTGCCTGATCAAAAATGTTTCATCATTAAAATTAAAGTTTGAGTGGTTTTTATATTTTCAAAAATGCACTTTTTTTAGAGGCAGTTTCAGACTAACTCCAGTAAACACATCACAACTACACTTGGTCTTGATTGGTTCCCCTCACTAAACACTGAAACCCCTCACTGAAATCCTCCTAATCAGGATAATTTTACCTCATTTTAATCAGAGTGTTGTCAGCCAATCAGGCTCCAGTATTGTGAGAACAAAGTCTAAGTCAATTTCATGCCATGTAACTGATTCAGTTCAGCTTTTAACTAAATTACGCTTACTTACAGAATATAATGAAGACCATTATTCTACTCCTGAGCCGCAATATATTTGAAACAAAATCATGAAAATAGAAAAATACAGAACCATTAACGCACACACAAACACATCCACACACACACACACACACACACACACACACACACACACAGAGTGAGAGTTGCTAGTACTATTTATGTAACTGCAGACAGACGAGCTGTTGTGTGGTGAATCATGCTCATCTGATTGCAGCAATTTACTCTTCTATTTTAAACAGCATTTTGTGTGTGTGTGTATTTTCTGTCTGTGTGCAGGTGTATGAGCACGCAGATGGCAGCAAAAGTCTGAAGCTGGGAGACTTTGGCTTGGCCACTGTGGTGGACGGACCCCTCTACACCGTCTGTGGGACCCCGACATATGTAGCACCTGAAATCATCGCAGAGACTGGGTGGGTGACAAAGTTATATGGACAAATCAGTGGGATGATATTAAGTGTAGGAAGGGTTTCATCCAAACAAAACACTGATTTTACTATTTATATGTTATGTGATTGAACTGCTGTGATTGAAGTATTTTTTCACTTCATGTACAAATTATTACACATATCCTCTGGTTGTCCTCTTCATTGTTTTTAATGAATCTTGCCTTTCTAGGGAGTGATATTTGCTCTCATCCTTCATCTCTGCATTTAGCTCACCTTGTGTATCTGTTATGTGCAGGTATGGCCTTAAGGTGGACATCTGGGCAGCCGGAGTCATCACCTACATCCTATTGTGTGGTTTTCCACCCTTCCGTGGGTAAGCCAACATACTTAGCACTGCAGTGACCTCTGTCATTTTTACTGTCAAGCTGGACTTAAGTCAAGTTCCCCTGTCACTTTTACCAGTCACTGTTAATGTGAAGGGCTGCAACTTATAATTATTTATCTATATGCCTGTATAATCAGTGTTTTTCCAATTAATTCCAATTAAACAGGAAAAACAAGAAATGAGAGAAACAAGCAAATGTTCAGGATTTTTACTGTTTATTGAAATGATAATTGATAAATATTCTATCAGTGGACTTATCGATTGTACTGCAATATCTTCCATGTATATCTCACATAATGTGGTCATTGAGTCCCCACTATAAGCAGTAGTAATAATAGAGTCTATTTATAAATATGTATTCATATATCTACAATTTTTTTTTCCTGCAGGAGCAGTGATGATCAAGAAGTGCTTTTTGATCAGATACTGATGGGCCAGCTAGAGTTTCCTCTTCCATACTGGGACAATGTCTCAGATACAGCCAAGGTGAAAATCTGTTTGTCTGTGAGAGTCTGTGAAAGTGAAAATCAAGCTCAATCCAAACCAGTCAAATAATCAGAAACAATTTCTTTAAATTTGTCTAACACAATAAATAACCAACCCCCTAATTTTTTGCTGCTGTAGGCGTTGATCCGATCTATGCTGGAAGTGGAGGTGGATCAGAGATACACTGCCCTCCAGGTGCTCGAGCACCCCTGGGTCACTGTAAGTACGGTGCAAATCAAGTCCATTCGCCTCTCCAATGAGCAGACCTCATATCATTTGAACAAGCTCACAGGAAATTATACTGATATTTCCCACTAAAACTCTGTCTACCTCATTTCTTTTTGCACTTCTCCTCTCCTCTCCCCTCCTCCATGCAGGATGAGGGTGTGTGTGAGAATGAACACCAGCTGTCAGTAGCAGGGAAGATAAAGAAGCACTTCAACACCAGTCCCAAGGTCAGCGACACCACTGCTGGAGTGTCAGTCATCTCTGTAAGTCATTCCCATTAGAAACTGCAATACCCATAATGCAACTGCACTGACCCTGAGGATACTTACTGTTTGGTTCTCGCCTCTCACCTGAACAATATGGTAAAAAATCATATTGCAATTATTTTAACAGATATTGCGATATGATTCACAGTTTTAGTGGGAATGATGATTTTTGCATTATAATTTTCATTTTCACTAGGGAAAAAAAAAGATAAGAATGTGTTTTTTTCTGTCTGTACCAAACAAACCCATTTTTTTGTATCTGGAGAATAGGATATGTAGGCCAGGACACAACAATACTTCATTTATAATGGTATTTTATCATATGTTTTACCTTTTATCAAAAAATTGCAGCCCTGGCGATTTGGATATTGCACTTATTGCAATGCAGTGCTGATAATATTTCGATTAATTGTTCAGCCCTTATTTTGGCCAAGTTCATGTTGATAAAGCACTGATTGATTTACAGAAAGCTCTGTGGATTTCTGCTACTTATCTTAAAGCAAAAGTCCCATTGTTTTTCGGTTCAATTTTACTGCCTCATAAGACAGAGCTTTTAAAGGCAAACAATAGCTGCACTGGTGATAAGCGGTGCCTTCAGTGAATTCTGTGTCATTTAACATTTTAGAGTCAAGTGAGTCATGCTAAGAGCCGCCTGTTCGCTCTTGGTGGCATGCTGTACTGGCTCTGTAGATTGATTGTGCTGGTTTCTCTTTGTGTTCAGCTGGATGACAGCTTTTCTATGCAGAGATCTGGGTCGTTGGATTTCTATCAGCACCCGGCCATGTACTGGATAAGGTACGCCAGGTTTCCATAGAGACACACCCTGTCAGATAGCCACAAACAAGACAGAGGTCAAAACAAATAAACCAAAGTGATCTCTGTGGATTTTATGTCTTCACCTCCCTGTGTGCGAGCCTGTTGACTGGTTGCTGTTGTATGCTTTGACAGCTTTTTGTCGTCCCTGCTCAGTGGTCTCTGTGCTTGGCTGTACGCTCCTCACCCAACCTGCGCTGTTGTCCTCTGTCCTTTGCTAATGCCTTGCTTCACTGTGTGTTACGCTTTTGTACCATCTTTGTTGTCTGAAAAATCTTTGCAGCATTTGTTTCAGTGTCCCTTGGATTTACAAGTGTGCGTCAAACTTGTCAGATGAAAATGCCTGGACACACTTACCCCCAAAAGCAAACTAAACATACACTGCATTCACGACAGGTTTGGGTTGATATCCGATAATACTGAATATCACGATACTTATACCATATGCTGTATTTTCTACAATATCCAACATTCAGCAATACTAAATATATATCGATTTCAAACTTATTGTTTATTTGATTAAAAAAAGTTTGTTAAATTTCTGGCACTGCCACTAGTGGCAAGTTACCTATAAAGCAGCTGAACAGATGCATAGAGTAACAGTAATAGCATGCATAGGTAATTTTGCTTTCATGTCAGACAATTTTGATTCATGTACAATTTGTCTACATAAAACATTTAATTTAGGAGATTTTAGAATCACAGTTTAGAATAAATCAAATCAAATAAATGTATTTTTGAAATGTTGGTTTGATGCTGGCTTGGGTGATTAACCCCCCGTAAAAATATAACAATATTCAAT
Source organism: Neoniphon sammara (assembly GCA_900302535.1). Classification (NCBI taxonomy): domain Eukaryota; kingdom Metazoa; phylum Chordata; class Actinopteri; order Holocentriformes; family Holocentridae; genus Neoniphon; species Neoniphon sammara. The sequence continues at coordinate 4,469 of OMKZ01017465.1, forward strand.
ATTATCACGATATTTCAACAACAACCTAATTAACAGTTACTTGTTTTGTTTGCTGATGTTTTCATTGACTTATAGCTCATTTTGTTGCCACCATTTCTGTGTGAATGCAGCCGTTCCAGTGGATTAACCCTGCCTCCTTGTTTGTTGCCATGAATCTCAATGTTCTCCCCTTTTGTTCATTGGGATGCTTCCCACCTCTCCTCCCCTGCTTCACTAACAACAGAGTTTGCTAATCGGTCCCTTTGCCCCTTGCCTGTTATATGTCTTGACCAGCTGGACTGCCAAATGCTCCTCAAGTCCTTGATTACCTTGATCCCTGCATCAGAGCATCTAATCGGAACATTTTTCTATCTTTCCCTCCATTCAGGCCACCTCTCTTGATAAGGAGGGGCAGATTCTCAGACGAGGACGCCACCAGGATGTGAAGTCACTGCCTTTGCTGATGACGCCAACAGTGACGACGACAGTAACATCAACAACAACGACAACAACAACGCGGGTGGAGCCACCCAGTTGCCTCCCTGGCCTGCCCCTGGCCCCTCCCTCCCCGACCCCTGACCTTTGCCCCAACTCCTCCCTGAGCCCCAGCCTCCCATCTGACTCTGACGACATCTCCATCAGCTCAGCCAGCACCGTCCGCTCCCCCAACTCTCCCTTTTGAAGAGGAGGGGGAGGGGAGGAGGGAGGAGGAGAGTAAGGAGGGAACCAATGGTCCTTCATCCAGCTCCTCCGTTGATAGGGAGGAGGAGGAAGAGGAGACCTCAGCTTCCCCCAGACTGTCCCATCCAGGGCTGGGGGGTGAACAGGGGAAAACTGTTGAGAAATAAACTGGATTTAGAGACTGGAGAGAACTTCCTGCTCCCCTGGATTCATCTTTCCAAACCTTGGTGGATAGAGGAAGGAGAAAGAGGGTAGTGAGGTTGGGGGGAAAAAGGCTCAAGAGGCAACAAGTAACAAGGATCGTGATAAAAAAAGGGAAAATGTGGGCGCGGCAAAATGACCTTTTTCTTGTTTTTTTCCTTACCATTCTCTCATCTGAGCACATGTTACAGAGCTCAGGGAGCGAGGAAGGGTGACAGTGCTGCTTACCCTTTGGTGATGATCCGGGCTCAACATGGAAAAGTTTTCAGGGTGGACCAGCTCCACAGGGCAATATGAGGATATGGACAAGTGTTCATATTTTATTGAACCTTATTTATTTATTACTTATCCACTGCATTTTTTGATATGTATTTCCCTTTTTTTCATAAAAAGATACTGATGAAGATGTTTTTTTTTTTTTTGACTTGTCAAAAGAGCTCGATGGTGTGAAAATATCGGAACAACGTGTAGATGTTAGATCTCTCGATAATTTTGCAGTAGGCAAATGCTAGACTTTATGAACAGTGTAATGACAAACGGTGAGAAAATGAGTTAAATATTGCAAAAGTCTGAGTTGTTTCTTATAAAATGTGATATTTGTAAAAAAGAAAAAAAAGAGAGACAAAGAAAGACAGGAGAAAACTAAACTTCTCTGCACCACACAGTATTGGTGATGCCTTCCTGTTATGGGCTGCATTATTACAGTTTACATTTTACACAGAGCGCTATTCAGACAATAATGGTGCATTTGGATGCTCCTTGTAATTTTATGAACTGGTACATTCATGACATGACCAACTTGGATATACAGAAATGATAGCATTTTGGTGCTTGTAGCATATTTAAAAATTCAATCATTTTCTTTTCTTTTCTTTTTTTTTTCTTGATGCACACATTTTAGGATTCACAGTGTATTATCATATTACTCTTGATGGTTTTTGATGTACATGTGCAACTATGAAGCCTTGTTTACATTTTTTTTCCAACATGAAAGGCATAATTCAACCATACATTCCAACAGTAACAGTATTATTGAACATTAACCATGTGTATGAGTTTGGTCAAATGTTTTCGTGTGAGGCAAGAGTGGTAAACTTGTATGTTTACCAGTTTATGAGGACTGGATAAATGCATCTGGATTCTAGCTGCAGTCAATGGGTCTAAAGAAAAGTCATTATGGATAGTGGACAACCAGCAGTAGGCTACTCTTGGAAAGCATCATTATTTAAAGCAACAAAACTGCAACTTGTAAGTGGATTATTTCAGCTCTATACAAGTCTATCTGAAACCTCATTCACAGCTTCATTCATTCAGATGAAAGCATGACAGACATACAGTAGCCTATTCTTATAAAAAATGGTTTTAGTGATGAAGTCTTGTTTGTATGTTATGTAAATAACATAATTTGATTTATTTTGATAGTTCACAATACAGTATATTTCTTTACTAGTAGTAGGTCTATCAGAGCAGTAAGCAAACAGTCCCTCACTACGTGTATAAAAAAATAAAAAATAAACAGTCTGCAAAGAAAAACTTCTAACGGAGGGGAAGAGGCCACCATTCTTGCCTCTTGTCCCCCACTGGGAATGATGTCACTTCCCTTGCAACAGCAGCCCTGAAAGGGAAATCTAGTAACTGTTGCAAGAGAAAAGCAGAGGAGCGGCAGGAGGAGAAGGAGAAATGCAGAAAAAAATTTAGTGTTTTTCATTTGATCTCCTAGCAGTTATCACACTTGTCTGTAAGTTTTTGTATTTAGCATACTATCATCACACAAATACAGTCAATGTACAACCATGATGATCTGCTCTGTATGAATTTGTCGTGCTGTTGAAATTCACACTCTCCAGCACATGGGTACATGTGGTTTACCAAAGTGCTCTCACCACTGCACCACAGTATTAGAATCTGTTGCAATACCAATACCTGTACCTCTGTTCAACAATGGTCTATCAATAATAATAGTAATAATAAAAATGTTTAACAAACAAATTGTCGGTGTCACTGCTAGATGTTCAGTGTGGTTACTGTGGCCTATCCAAATAAACTCATTTCTTATTTATTATCATGTTCATTTTATTTCAAACTCAGAGGGTGCATGATGAGCCTATTTGACAATGCTCTTTAATTATATTAATAGATAATATTTTAATGTTGGCTGATTGTGGTGTTAGCTAGACAGTTTTACTTTATGGTTAGCATAGGCAAGTCAGCTCCCAAGTTTGAGGCTTGAATATACATTATGAAGGGTTTTGAGGTCATATGGCAGCATGCTTGGATTACTGATTTGGGATGCAGTACTACACATTTCCTGGGGCTCTGGACTCCAAAATCCCAGGCTCTGCATACAGATACATTTAAAATTTAATTCTAAATTTGCACCATCATACACATTTGTTGTACCCTGAACATTTTTTGGTATGGTTTGCCACTTCCTACTGATGGGGTGCCATTTGCCTGTTTGGGTACTTGACAGGACAGATGCTTATTGTATAGTTTGGATGTGGATGCTGGCAATAAGGTGGGCCTGTGTTCTGCTTGTAGACATGTATGGTTGCACAATTACCTAATTACTATTAGCTCCGGATAGACTATGTAGCCAACAGATGATTGGAATAATTCATATCAATCAGGTTTATGATATCTGACGGTTTCCTGCCAGATTGCAAAATAATTATTTCATTGGCACTGAAAAGAACAAGCTGTTACCAGTAAAAATCTTGTACTATATGTTGATAACCACTAGGGGTCAGTGTGACACGACGAATCAATGCAGCGAAGAAGAAAAACCTTGTTGTTGTACAGAGAGGGGCGGAGAAGACAGCCTGGATCCAGCTAGCAATGACAAGATATTTTCCCCTCAACACGGTCGATTTAAGTTAAATCACCTTAACAAACACAATGCCAGAATGTATTGATTAGAAACTTGACGGGGAAATGTCAACGAATAGGCACATTAGTGATCTAAGCTAGCTAACGTAACCGTACTGACTGCACAGAGGCGCTAGCTAATGCTAACGTTACACCTGTTTTGTACTGTGTAACATTACACACCACAATCATGAGCGAAGATGACAATTCAGCACCAGCAAATAAAGACAAGGACTCGACTCTTTTGCTCACAAAGGATGGACAGAGATACTATGTGAACAAGAGCGGCGTAGTCGACAGCAGAAATGTGATCACGCCTCAAGAATCAGAAAACAACGTCTTTTCGTACGAGATGGACGATCCGGACGAGGAGAGCGACGTGTTGGACACTTCCGACCCCAGAGACAGTGCCGCCAGCCCCGAAGAGCTCAACGACGAGGACGCTTCCGAGGGAGACAACGCTCCTAAACAGTGCACCTATGAGGGATGCACGGAGACCACGACACAGGTGGCCAAGCAGAGGAAGCCGTGGATGTGCAAGAAACACCGCAACAAGATGTACAAAGACAAGTACAAGAAAAAGAAGAGTGACCAGGCCATGTCCAGTGGAAAACTTGATGTAAGAACTGACTTACATACACACACGTTCACAGATGCATTGAGCTCACCATGATGACACAAGATACTAAAACACAACTTGATGTTCGCTCTACCTCATCTTTAATTAAATCTGGATGACCCCACATGCTATTGCAATGAGGTATATTCACTGTAGCACTGGCTTTAGTTGAAATCAATGATACTTAAAGATTTTTTTCCCACTATCCATATCTATCATGATATGACTCATGTATGCAAAACCACGTTAAATAATCAAACTAATGCGAACGCAGTTGAGCCAAAGAGTAATGTTAGGGGTGATGTGTAGTTCACTGGTCTTGTCGGCCCATTATCTGTTTTTCCAAATTATATGAACCACTGATATTAAAACAAAACTCCCAGAGTCAATCCCTTGCTTTTGTCTCTTGTTGTTGTTGGTCAGGAGAACTCAGAGGAGCGGCCTGTGTCTGTCAACAAGCAGCGTCTTGGTAACATGGGGGACCGACCAGCCAGACCCTCCCTGATCGAGCAGGTGCTTAACCAGAAGAGACTGGTAAGTCACAGCCACCATTTGTGCCAGCCATGTTGTAACTTTGTCTGGGATTGATACAGCTATCCTTGTTCTTATTATCATCGATTTTTTTCTCTATTTGCATGGGAGAAAAAATAGTTTACCATTGCCTTGCTCAACAGCAGTCTAGGGCCGGGAAATATGGAGGAATTCAAATGCTATAATATATTTAACCAAACATTAATATAGATATTATAGGCATGGCTGTTGGTGATTTCATAAGATAGTTACACACAAGAGATTTGTGATAAACAATCATTAGTAAAGTAAATATATCAGATGCAAATAATAAAACTGCTAGAACAGTCTAATAAGTTCAGAAAATTTCATCCCTTTACTGTAATGCAGCCTTTAAAATTAGGAAAAAGGCACAGCCCATATCATATTACAATATCCAAAATCCCAGATGATATCTGGTCACAAATTCTGGCATGCAATTTGATGTGTCCTCTGACTTACAAAGGCAGATAAACAAATCAGCATACTTCAGAGCTACAGAAATAGTAGTGTTGGCTGTTTCTTAATTTCAAATGTATGTGTGTGTGTGTGTCCTTTAGTCTTTGCTCAGGAGTCCAGAGGTCATCAGCTTCCTTCAGCAGCAGCAGCATCTCCTGGCCACTCAGAGCCGCAGCCAGTCGCAGCAGGAGTTCCAGGGCTGCTAACACCAGCCGTTCAGTGGTTTACCCCTGTGCTTTTCATGCCGAATGAGCACCGAGTAAATATACACCAACAACTGATACTGAAATGGATACTAACCTTACTCTGTCAACATAATTTTCCCCAATCAGACAGCCATACCGAAGGAATTATTAAGAAAAAAACTCATTGTGAAAAATGTCGTGAATCCTGTGTACTGTACTGGAGGGAGTTACAGTATCAACGTACAAGTATTTGAGGTTGGCCTGTAAAGGAGGCTCCACCCGCAATCAAGCTCTGCCTGGAGCTGTTTAGGAAATTGAAATCCTTAAATATCACTGATGCAAACCAGCATTTACCTTCAGTGTTGTTTGTTGTGATTTTCTTTTTGAATTACCCATCGTCTTGCCCTGGTTTTAATGTCAAATTCCAGTTAAAGTCAGTGATTTTGTTTTATTTTTTTGTCACTGTGCCCACATTTCCTCACAGCCTGAACCATTGTGGTAGCAGCTTCTAACTGACAAGACTGGGATGTTTAATTTAATCTACCTTTCTTTCTTGTGAAGTTTGTGGCAATAATATCAAGTCAGTGGATAAGAAACTGTCCAGTCCAAAAGCTTCAGCCATTGAAGCCACAGTGTTCACCAGGATAATTTGGGTAGCCCAATTTTACACTCCTGCGACCCACATTTGAGCGCCACTTTTGTCTTTTTAAAGATTGAACCATTGATAAACATATCAAGGTAATTTATTTTTTGTTTTTTTGTTTCTCATTGTGATCATTTTTGGAATATTGTGTAAATGAATTATGTATCTCAGCAGAGTTTAAATTTTTTAAACATGGTGTTTTTACACATGACAATGCATAAGTCTCAGCTTCCTCAGTCATGTGAGACTTGCCAGGACTTTGGTCAAAAGGTTTTTAACATGAGATTTTAGACACCTATTTATTTGAAATTGTAGCACAGCCAGCAAATTGTAACTATGTACAAAAAGAAACAAAAATATAGTTTGGTGTAAATTTGGTGGCATAAATAAAAGTGATGAAGCCATGGCTTGCTAGGCCTGTTTGCCATTGCAAGGCAGCCTAATGAAGTGTATCCTTGCATAAGCAGGGTGGTAAGCTGAGAGAAGTCATTTATTTTGTTCTTGTATTGTCCTTGATTTGTATTGTATGTCCTTTGGCTGTGAACGTGGCATTAAAATGATGCTGAACATGGCGTTTCTCAGGTTGTCTGTTCATAATGCCGTGTAAAAGCTTTGTTATTTAACATGAGAAAATAAGCAATGATGTATTAATAGCTTTATATAAAAATAAGCTTGTAAAATTTTAGATTCTTTGAGAAAAAAACTTTAATTGAACAAGTAAAAAGCAATCAATACATAAAGTCAAACATTAGTAAATATATATGGTCAACACATGTAAATACATACTAATAACATTTAAACACGAGTCTTTTAGTACCTACATGTAAATCCCATTTTTCCTTGTCTTGGAGTGCAGTTAATATTGTCCGAATGGCAAGAGAGAATAAATGCAGTATCATAGTTCTACTGAAATGAAAAAAACACTTCACCGTTGTAACTATACAAGCTGTAAATTGGCAAAATGAAATCCAATGACACTTGTTTTCGGTTGTTGCAGCTGACAGGACATGACATGACAAAGCTGTGGATAACTTTGTGACATTTTTAGAACCACAGTTAATTTTCATGAGATGACAAGAGAAGGAAAGTAGGGCAGAAAACTTGGAAGTGGCGGCACGGACAGAATCTATGACTACCTGTGTAGGACCAAGAGCACATGAGAAGGGTGTGTGTTTGTGTTAGGACACTGAGGAGATTGGGTTGTGTGGGGAGCCCATCTGTGTGAGGACCTTGTCCAGCCACTGCAGAGGCCCATGCAGGTGCACCTCAATCCAGCAGGGGGTGCTGGTCACATCCTGACGGTGGTATTCTGCACCCCACCCCTGAGGAAAGAAAGAAAACAAACACGCAAAATCTCAGCTATGCATGTTGGCAGCTCAGTTTATTATTCAAATTAATAGGTGCTAAGTGAGTGTGTGTACGGACTGTGTATTTGTGTAACAGGAGGAGGCCGTATCCTTATGTATGATGGGCTATGAAATGCTTAGATCACTCAAGGCAAGAGCCAAAGATCAAAATAACAGCGCACTGAGTTAAAAAACCCACAGTGGAAATTCAACTCTTCATATTTAGCCGTTTAAGTATCTAAATGTGGAAATGGGGGCAAAAGTAAGACAGCGCCAATAACATCTCAATTTATAGATGTCACACAGCCCTAAACCTGATATTTGAAGTTTTTAAAAAAAACCTTACACAGCCTGGTGTTGGAGTACTACCTTGACGAAGCTCATGCGGATGGTGCACATCTTAGTGAGCTCGTAGACAACCTCGAATCCGTGGTTGACGGACTGGGAGAGGAGCTGAGCGAACAGCTGGTTGTTGAAGATCTTGAGGCTGCAGCCACTGGGGATCTTACACACAGTGGTGGCATGGAAACCGTGCTGGAAGTTACAGTTGCGGCTCTGGACGAAGATGCTGCTGTCACTCAAACACTCCGCGTACACTTCGCCACCTACGTAGTATAGGTGCAAACCTGACAGGAAGAAGAGAGGGGGACACCAAGAAAAAAACAGACAAAGCAGGTCATAGCTTATATATCATTAAACAATTATTACTGAAGGCAAGCAGAGAAAAAGTGAACTGACAACAAAAGCCTTGCAAAAAGATGTTTCTAGTCTTTTAAAGTGGAAAATGCAACACTTTCAATCTGTTACTGCACAGTATATTAAAATAGAACATAAATACAACCCTTTGATCCAAGGAAGGATATTGCAATAGTGTAATATAATCACTTCATTATTTAGTAACTGTTAACTGGGTGTTTTTAATATCCTGCCAGGGGAAAACCGTGAGGGTGTCCATGCTTTAAACGTGAGTGTCTGGATAATGTCAATAGTGGGTTGTGTGTGAACTTAACTGTATGTGTGTGTGCGCACACACACTGGGGAGCAAACTTGGATTCTGTCCCACTTTCCTCAGCTCTTTCTATCACCCCTACCACTCCAAACCACACACATCCTAACTGAGCATGATTTACTGTAACCCACGGAGATGTTTGATCTCTATCCAACAATAGCAGGCTTTCTCTGCTCTTGTACCATGATAACAACAACATTTCGCCCAAAGCATCCAGACAATATGAGGCTGTCTATCTGCAAATCTTGTGATGATGTGCTTCTTACAACGTGCGCACACACACGCACGCACAGGGCTGCTATAAATAAATGATACCTTAGGTACATCCAAATATGAGCAAGGCTTTTTTTGTTAGACTGTCTCTGCACCAGATCATTTTTGACACTTAAAAGCTCAGAAATTATTTGTACTTATCAGTCCAGTGTGAGTGTATACACTGATTTTGAAGAGTCTGAATTGTAGATCCAGAACAGGCTTTGCTGCATTTTTTAATTTTGCCTCAGTTTGTTCTGAATTCTTGTTAGCTGGGGTACTTTCAAATACCATATTGATGACGAGGAAAAAAAAAGAGGTGCCATTATCACAAATAATCTCCAAGTGTCTTTGATCCTACCTTTGCCTATGTGCCTGCGTGTGTGTTCAATGGTGGAGTTGCGGTTGACGTTGGACAGCAGGCCAAGGCAGAAGCGGTTCTTGTTGTTGGATGGGTCTGTGAAGCCGTCCACCAGAACGCTGCGGGACGAGGCGTGGAATGTCTCCCCTACCCTGTTGTTAAGCTCGTAGTACGCTACAGAGCACCAGTACTCTGGCTCCTCGTAACACACCGGCCGTAAATCTAAACAGGAACACAAGAAAACAATGGATGGTTAAATACTGCCCTGTCCCTGGCACACTCACAGGCTGATCTTACGTTGGTGAGTTGATTTGATTTTAAGATTTTACTGGTAACTTTTAAGGCTAAACATGGTAGAGCCTACCCACATTTCTTAGCACCTAACTTCAAATGTGCCAGGGTGTAACCTGAGATCCTCAGATGCAATGTTAATGGTGGTACCATGTGGAGCTGTGCAAAAAAAATCGATACAACTGAGTATCCTGATATTATTTTTGGCAATACTGTATCGATTCTCTAGTCACTTGTATCAATACATATCATTAATGCACTTTATCTTCATGTAAGGTTGTGACATCTGCAGTGTACCGTTAGTGTGCAATGTGCAAATTCTGTTTTAATCAACTGGAATGGGAATTTTGAACTTAACTGTTTTGAGCCAGTTTGTCAATTTATTTATGTTGTATATTTTACTAGTTTACCCAGGTGTTAAGCAGCAGATTGTATTTTAAGCTCTATTTGAGCATTTTTCTGTCAGTTCTGTAGACTATTATAATGGAATCATGATACAAATCGTATGTGACCCATGTATCCTGACATGTATTGTTTTGTGAGGCCCTTGCCAGTATCCAGCACTGGTACAGGATTCCAGGTTGGTCACAAAGGGTGACCAAGCTTTTTCAGTCAGAGCACCAAGGCTGTGGAATAGCCTGCCTGAGGGGAAAATGTTAGCCAGCCTTTTTGGCATCTTAATGCTATGTGGGGTTTATTTTAGTAACTTCTTTTAAATTCTTTAACATATTTTACAAAGGGCTTTTTTTAATATCTTCACACAGTGCGGGACTATTCTGTTTTTGGTCTCATCTGTTTGAGTTCCTTCCTTTGATTGCACTTGTATTATTTGTTTTGGATGTTTTGTTTTATTCTTTTTATGTTTGCTTTATTTTTTTATTTAATGTAATTTGGTGTTTTACTGTTTGTCATTTTAGCTCAATTCTTTTTTTTTTACTGTATTGGTTCACATCTGCTAATATCTTCTCAGCATCTGTGTGTACAATATATGTGGTGGTGATATAAAGCTTACCTCTGTGGGGAGCAGAAAATATGAGCTTGTTAGTATTTGAGGAGTTGCTGGGCTTCACATCTTCTTGCGGGGTCGTCTCCATCATGCTGTATGGAGGAGGGGGAGTCTCCGCTGGAAAGGCACATCACAGAGCAAAGAAAGAAGATGAATGGAAAAAGTAAGTGACTGACCCTGGAAGTTTGAGACTCTGAGGCAATGCATGAATGTAAAAAGCTTTAGTAGTTTTCTAGTGGTGAAACTGTCATGTGCTTGCCTGGTAGCTGACTGAATATCCCCTATGGCTCTGTTACTATAACAACTGCAGTACCTACTTGCTTATTTTTGGCCCCACCTGTGATGTGGTAAGGACTGCCAGGCTCCGCGGTACTGTTGGGGGAGTTGGGGTAACTCTGTGAGGTGGGAGACTGGGCAATGGAGGACGAGGGGGAGGAGGAGAAGGAGGAGCAGGGCAGAGGAGGGAA
>OMKZ01017465.1:20301-35919 GCA_900302535.1 Neoniphon sammara
AGGGCCACGACAATAAGGTGTAAAAACAGAAAATAAATAAATAAATAAATAAATAAATAATAACACCTGTTCCCCTTTCCAGTCTATTCTAATGAATGGATTGACGGTGATAATGAATTTACTACCTATCAAAAATCACTAGGTCATTTAAAGGGATTCATATTGAGTTTTTGTACTCAGAGGGGAATTTATAGTAACCTCATCGTCCTTTTTATTGCAGAATTTATAACCGTTTATGCTGCCACATTCCCATAGTTTTCCTTGAGAATTATGGTGTAGTAGGTCTACTCAATATTGAATTCATAGTGACCTCACTATAGATGTCAGTATTTTTTGACTCATTTTTGTATGGTATTGTCACTATAGGATGATTAAAGCTCTTTTCCCCAAGGGTTGGGTGGGTCTCAGGGTAAAATGATGATGATGATGATGATGGAAATAGCAGGCACTGCTCAGAATCAATGAGTAACCTTGTCATTATATTTGTCCAAGGGCTTGGCCCTACTGCAGCCACTGTCTTAGGTTGTTATTGCAGCATTGGTGTGTAACCACATGATGGATGAGTGGGTGAGTTTGTAAGGTTAGTAAGTTAAATCAATCATAACACACTCCTAATTTACTACTATTCCATATCAGAAACATATTAAGGGTACATGTTCACCCTAATGAAAAATCATGAATGATTGATCATAGAAAACATGAATCAATAATATTCATACAGGAACCTGTAAAGTGTCTGTGGTATGGTATTTTTAATCTTCTATAGCAGGCTATGGTAAGCATTCATAGAACAAGGAAAATTTACTGTAGGATTATTATGGTTATTTTTGTAAAAGCACAGCCACACGCGCATACACACTGCACCTGTATCCTAAAAATGTCATAGTGCAAATCTGCCTTGGATAAAGATTATCCACTTTTTTCTTGCAGTTCAAACCCACAGTGAAAGCAACCTTAAATAAAAAACAAAAAAACAAAAACAAAACAAAAACTAAACTTGTCTGGTTATCTATTGTTGCAGACTGAGGTCTTTTTCATTGCGGATGGATACTATCCTTTATTGTGAGTGCAGTGACTGGTCCAGTTAATGACGCAAGCCCGGCTGGCGACAGTGAGTCTACAAGTTTGACATTTTCACAGTTTACAGCAACTGCTGCGGAACGTAACAATACTCCCAACATGAAGTGAAACCACTCGGGGGATTCTCTCAAACCTTATTTTTTACCACCAGGTGGATCATCAAAACGCATCACCGGGACAGGATAAGCTGCCCGTGTGCCACAAATAGGTGGTCTAAGTGGGGACCGGGGACCACCAGGGGTCATAGAAAGCTCCAGGGCGAATGTGGTTTCATAATGTCAGTGTTTTGCTTTCTTTTGTTCATTCATCAGAAATTAGCACAGTAGGAGAATAGCCAAAGGATGACTATTTTGTTCATTTGGTTTCAGTGTTTCCAGTGTTATCGTTTACCCCACCTACAAAACACAGGAATTCAGCACCAAATCACATCTATAAAAACATTATCTACTTTCAGATGGGACTCTTTGGATAAAATCGTGTCAACTACGGGTTATCTATCTGTTATCTATTCCTGGATCCTTGATGTGCCCTAACAAAGTTTGGGAACCCAGTGGCCCGCACTGAATCGGTAATTGTGTCAGTCAGACAGGGAAGAAGGGAGGGAGGGGAGCGGATCAATGAGATATTCTGAGACATAAATCTTTCAACCTGACAACAAACAAAAAATCTCTCTGTGTCGTGCTCGTTTTCTGAAGCGCTGACTCAAGAAACGGAAGAAGAGCAGGTACGGATATGTCTTGTCTCCGTCGTGTCGTTAGCAGACAGACAGTGCGCGGGACACAAACAGGATGCGCTCCCCCGGGGCTCGCGAGGCCCCCAGAGACATCCGCATTAGCGCGAGCCCCAGCCTCGCTGCCAGACCTCAAACTTGCATAAGAAAACCAGCAGTACGGAGGGGACTTCATTTACTCAGACCACAAAAACGTTCGCTGGCTACTTTCCAAAAGATGTCCACAAAACAACTTTAAGAGACGAGCAATGGATGTTGTCAGTGAATAACCTGAGATGCTGTGGATGCCGGTTGTGTGCACTTAGTGCATTTTAGAGGCAGTTATCACATGTTGAATGGTAACATGAGCTGAGTGAGGTTTTGTGTGTGTTGATGAGAGAGGAACAGAGAGGAAACTGCATGGGAAAGTGAGAATAAAGTCTAAAGGGTTAAAATAGGACGGGTCAATTATTATTATATCTTGATGTAAGATTAGATATTGTCTGTGATTTTGGATTTTGTGATATGATAATGCACAAGAGCTGACTTTCTTGGGTTTAAAGGCATCATTAAAGAGTGTGAAAATGTGTGTCAATATTTTGTGAAAGCACCAGTGGTCATCTCTACAATATCAATGTCAAGGTATTTGGTAAAAAAAAGTTGTCTATATCACCCAGCCCTAATTAATAGTGATTATCAAGTCATAATTCCATACATTTTTTTCTTTATTTTGGTTCAAGTCATTCAGCCCACCCAACCCACAGCCATATATCCTCAACAATACAATCCCTCCCTTGTGAAAATCTCACAGACTAACATGTTTGTTTTATCTGCCAGAATCATGACATAAACAGATAATCAGACCCACCAAAATTCTCTACCAGTCTTTCTCACTTACTGTTGACAAGTAACAAAATAAAAAGTAACGTAGTACACGGATCAGTCATACAAAGTATGTCCTGCAAACCGTGGCAGCAGCGATGTGAATGTAATCGCGGCCACCACAAGCTACTGTCCAGCTAACAGGCAGGACCACAGGGAACTCTCAACTGTGTCATCACTTCTCATCCAATGACAGCATTTGGAGAGAAAATGAAGTGAAACGTGTGTTTTTTGTTGTTATAATAAGTGCTTGACACATTTGGTAGTCCCATAAAATTGAGAGGTCTGATGGCTCTATCATAGGCTGTCTCTGTGATATGAGGGCTTGTCTGATTGGCTAGTCAGTCTTGCGTGCCGACTCCAGCTTCCAGGCACCGGTGATGTAGCGCAGGCGGATGAAGATGAGGTCTCGTCCCATCTGCAGCCAGCTCCACACTGGGACCAGTTTGGACCCTGGCAAAGCACACACAGGCACTCAGTTCTCAAGTGATGTTTTTTATAGTCCAAATGGAAATATGACAGACATTCACTGCTGATAGCAATACAGTAACTCCATTAAAAGAGGCTTTAACAATGGAGTACTAGACAGATAGATAACAGATTAGGTCAGTGGATGGACAGACACTTTATCATCATCATCATCATCAAGAAAGCAACGCTCAATAAGACTAGACAACAGACCGCAATAAAAGGAGAAAATGAAAGATCATATAAAAAACAAACTTAGATATAGATATGAATAAAAGCTATAATGATTAAAAAAAGAATAGTAGTAATTAGGTTATGAGTCATCACAAGACATCTGCTTTTAAAATATCTCTTTTTTTAGAACAATTATTTATGTTTTTCAAATATTGCCTCATGAATTTCAGTTTGTAGATATTTTCTAAAATAGGTGTACAGCACTTTGGAATGCAATCCAAATATTAAGGTTAATAAAACGATAAACAAACAAAAAGAGCAACTACAAGCAATAAAGGTAGGCAGTGATTGGCAGATTTCACTGGAAATCTGCCAATCACAGACTGGCGGAGACATTTCCTACAGTGATATTTATAGATCTACAGATTAATGGCATTATGGATGGACAAATGTTTACATATTCCATGTGAAACCTACCTTCTATTTCAGTCCAGTTGACTGCAACTTCTGCTATGGGGATTTTGAAACACTGGGCAATGTACAGGAGCTCCACATCAAAGGCCCTAAGAGAAAAAAAAGAGAAAAACTGAACAGGTGTTGTTGCACTCCAATCTGCATTAAAAAAATGTGATGGTTCAGTCACCGGGACCTTTGTAAGACAATATGAAATGTTCCCAAATATCCTGTGATTCCCGCTTAAAAATCACAGCAGGTTTTTACTGTTGTAGCGCTGGGGAAGATGAAAGGAGCTGTAAATGTATAAGTCGGCACATCACAGCACTAAGTTACACAGCCTCTGTAGTGGAGAGCGAGTCTTTACCAGCGCTCCACATGGAGAGAAGAGAAGGTCTTGAGGGCAGCCTCGCGGGTGAAGAGCTTGAAGCCGCACTGCGTGTCTTTGATCCCTCTCACACAGAAGAACCAAACCAGGAAGTGAAACCCATACATCAGGAAAGTACGGAAAAAAGATCGCTGCAACAGACAGAAAAAGAGCATTTCACATTTTCGTTCTCATGCACATAAATGACACCTTCTTCAGTTGTTAGGCAGATGCAAAGACCTAGTCTGCATAGTTCGGTAAAAGCAGCCCGTCAGAGAAGTTCTCCCCTTTGCATCCTACAGAGATTAACTCTGATTTCTCTCCCCATGTCTGTCCACCAGTCTGGTGAGAACTGAGTGACCCGGACTAGCAGTATGATAACCTGAGAGCTGGGCCATCCCACATGCATTCCTTAGGATGGTGAAAGGATCTTCCTTGTCAAAAAACCATAAAACACCAACACACATTCCTGTTTCTGGTAATCCTTAAGGCACCAGGATGTCTATGATAAGTCAAGCTGGAATGTACTCAAAATAATTTGAAATCTTTGATAAAGACTCCAAAATTTGGAAATCACACTTACTTTTACCCTCTTGTATATCCCTTGTTAAAGTTTATCATTACATTTTATTCTGTGGTAGAACTAAACATGACATGAAGACAATGGAAAATAAATTTAAATATTACATTAGATGTATAACT
The DNA here is from genome assembly GCA_900302535.1 of Neoniphon sammara. NCBI lineage: Eukaryota > Metazoa > Chordata > Actinopteri > Holocentriformes > Holocentridae > Neoniphon > Neoniphon sammara. The sequence goes on from OMKZ01017465.1 coordinate 25,137, forward strand.
AGTTACAGATTTTTTAAATTGAGTCAAACAAAAATCCATTATATTCCATAACTTGTCCCAGTAATTTATTAGATTCCCTGATTTTCCCTGTCTGGAACAGACTTTTTAAAATCCCATCATCGACAGGAAGCCTGTCACACTTCAATAGTAACGTTGCATGACAGTCAAGCAGACAGACAGAAAGAGAGACGTCCAGTCAGACATTTACCTGAGCGACTGACTCCTTCTCCAGGTGAGCTCTGGAGCCGCAGGAAATAGCCATGTTTTCCTGAGGAGATAGACAGCCGTTTTCAAAGTGAATGAAAGCTGATCGACTCCTATTACTACACCACACCTGGACAGCAGTAAATGGCAATATGTGAGACAGACTAGCGACATAATGGCCTCACCGGTTTAGGGTCGATGTCGTGAAGGCCTGCCTCCACTTTCTCAACGTCAGCAAACTTTGTGGCTCCATCAGCATCGGCCATCAGAATTAATTTCCCTCTGGAGCTCAGAGTTCCCTGAAAGGGAGACAAAGACAACATAAAATCATCAGAAGCTGCATGGCATATATTAGTATTGGGCTGTTGTTTTTGTAGTACGTTCAAATGTGGGTTCAGCGGTTAAAATCTCACCATCCTCACAGCTCCTCCTTTCCCTCTGTTCTTCACCAGGGTCAGGACGCGCACCTTGTCTGCACCGTACTTCCTTGTGTACTGCAAGGCAACCTGGGAGAACAACAGCACAATGTTCACACACAAACACAAACTTCCTCTTGGCACCTCACATCAGTAAGCCTTGAGAAAAAATACATTTCATGAAATCATACCCACAAGAAAAGGCTTAAAAATATTACCTCAGTGGTTTTGTCTTTGCTGCCATCGTCCACCACGATGACCTCATAGGTAAATGAAGGGTGCTGTTTCTGTAAGGGGGAAAATCACAGGAGCGTTATGATTCACAGTAGGCAGTTTTTAGTTGAATGCTGCACCCTAGTGGCCACATTGAGAATAACTGATATAGCCAACTTGAACTTGACAGAGAAGTGCCTCACTCATGAGTTCTTGAATTTGCTTTTGTGCCACATTCATGATAACTGATCTGTCCATGTCAATGTGAGGGCAGCTACTGACCTGTCTGTTCTCCAGGTACTCCATAGCTTCTTCCAACATCACAGGCACTAAAATGACACAAATTCACACCAATATTAAGTTTCTATCATCTAGTGCAGGTGTAAAATGTCACATGACCCGAGAGGTCAGACAGTATGAGATTTCAAATGCACTGAACTGGCTGTTAAAATCTCTTTAGACTGAATACCTTTCCAATCCTCAAAATTAAAGTAGAGTGCAATTCATCATTCAACACAGAGTAAAGTCTGCATGTATTAGCATTTAAATGGTGAAAAATTAATTAATAATTAATTCCACAGGAATTCTTGACAGTGCAGATTTGGACAGTACCCGTCTTCGAGTTCAATTTAATTTAGAGCTCCTTTCATGATCTGAAAGGGCTTTACAGACCCACAGTTTATAAAAAACAAAATGACAAAAACCCCCTCCCTAACCTGAACCCTCATAGTGGGTAAGAAAAATCTCCAATTAATATTAAATGTTTTCATAGTTAAAGACAATAAAAGTTCACCAAAAATGTCTGGGTGAACTAGACTTTGGTTTCTGGTGGACTGCAAATGGAAAACTTAAGGGTTAGGATTTGACTTATTATCATTATTAGGAACAATTTTGGTGAAAATCGAATGTTGGGTCCTTTAATTACAGAATTACAAGGATCCTGTCAAAATAAAAATATCCAGTGTGGTGCAATCACATGGCTGTTTGTTTTCTAGAAAACCAAACAACAGCTTTCCTGGAGATTGCTGTATCTTGAATCAAGGAGGGCTGAAAGATAGAACTTGTGATGGAGGTTCAACATGTAGTGTTCCTCCGTATGTTACCATGTAGAAATCCCTGATAGAAAGACCCTGGGTTACACCCATCACTCACTTCGAAGTTCCTCGTTATAGGCTGGGATGACCACAGACAGCTCCCTGGAGTGTGGATCATGCAGGCTGGGGAAGAGCTCCTTCTCCCCACTGGTGGTGAGGAAGTATTTCTCCTTCTCGTGACGTATTAGATTCACCATATTGGCTGTGATGTGTGCTATTACTAACACCTGAAAAGGAGGAAATAAGAGAATGATGCTCTCTAGTTCCTTCTGCTGTAAATTGTTTTGTGCTTGGCTCAGGGTTACCTCCTTTCATAAAAGTCATTTTTCACACTGGGACAACTGAGCTCAGGTTTCATACTGGCAGATTTTAAGTGGGTCGGTCCTTATATTAGTCCACAACTAACTAACCCTGCTTTGTAGCAGGTATAGCCATCACTTCACAGGGTTATCAACTGAACTGCGGTGTATAGCAATGAGTTAACAGGTACAATTAGAAAAGGGTATAAAATCAGCTTCTGGGTGAAAGACACTTGATAGGTTAAGGTATGGACAGGCAATATAAGACAAAATCAAATATCACAATATTTTTGACTGAATATTTCAATATCAATATTGTGATGATACTGTAGGGATCAATACTGATGCTTACACAAAATATTTACACAATGAGATTTTGGATAAACAGTCACAGGCAATGTGGATATGATGATAAAAATCATAAAAAAGCTTCAACAGTCTAATAAGTTCAGAGGATTGCTCACTTTACTGCAATGCAGCCTTTAAAACCACAACTTATGCCATATCATGATATTACCATATCCAAAATCCGTGACGATATCTAGTCGCCTATCATGATTCTGATATAATACTGATATATTAACCAGCCCTAGGTTCAGCCTTGGTGTAATTGCAAGATGATGTTCAAGAGATTTCCACTCAAAAGCATCCAACCATATAGATCAATCTACAGCTTCAAAAGTAAGGATATGGAGAGCAAATGATTTTTTTTTTTTTATTAAGGGTCATTGAGTTTAGACAATAGATGTTACAGAGACACAAAACACTTGCCACATCACAAACTACAACCAGCATTTCCTCATAATTTTATGCAGATGTGGCGCTTTGGGCAAAAGAACTAGTTTTGTCCTCTGTTGTTGTGTGGATCCAAGTTATGTTTCAAGTTGAAGTTCTGGTGCTAAAAGTGTTTTTTTTTTTTAATCATAAAATAATAATTCAAACACATTTACACTACTTTTTTGTTTTAGTTTTACAAAACGGTTAGACATATTACGATGTTTATTTTAATTTCACATTTTCTCTTACAGTGGTGGGGATTTCCTTGCTGTGGTGTCGCACCACTGTTCAGAGATTACAGAGCAAATTACAGATTACAGAGCTGCAAAACACCTCTGACAACAGAATATCAATGTAATACTGTACTTACCGCAATAAAACCTGCAGCTGCCAGAGCAACCAAACCTTGAACTACTTCACATAGGAAATCCATCCTCCAAACCCTGACAGACCACCAGAGAGGCTAGCTAACCAGCCAGCTAGCCCAAGATTATGTTCTACACTTCTCCGTGCTCTCCGTTTTGCTCAAACGTCCCTAAAGGAAAATAAGATTTGCATAAATGTTTTGAACATGTATGTATAATGTAACTGTCACTATATTTCCATTTCTCTGTGGGCAGTTAACTGACTGAACTCCACTTCCAATCACAAGTGAACACAACGCCAATGCGGAAGTGAAGTGCCGCAGTTTTTTTGACCACATCATCACTTTGGAGCAAGAGAACATCGCGAGCGGATGTGTGTTGGAGCGCAGAGCCACAGCGACCCCTGCTGGATGGGAGGGAGAATAACTGGATGGACGCTGCCGTGAGTGCTATTTGGCAAGGCAAGACTGAAGTAATGTGAAACTACTAGTGGGAACGTGAACTTGGATCAGTGCTCATAAATAGAAATGAATGAATGCATGAATGAATGAATAAACTGCTTCTCTTATATTATGTACTATTCATTCATAACTACTATGAATTCGTTTAATACTATTGATTTATTTAACATTTTTTGAAAAGTATAGTATCTATCTATCTATCTATCTATCTATCTATCTATCTATCTATCTATCTATTTATTTAGTTATTTATTTATGTTTAAGTTATTTACTTACCATTCAAGTGTAACAGCACAGCCTGTAATACAAATATAGAAGATAAAATAGTAACATATATATGTTGTGCCTGTAATATATATATGAAATATAACAGAAGGTGAAACAAAACGATGGTATTTTTTCAGAATTCATAATGTGTCACTCACAGAAGTTGTATGGATCCATTCAAGTTCTGTGGTATCACTTCTCTTTGGTAAAGAAAAAAAAACACAGTGTGCAATCAATAATAGTAAAGAAAAGAACAATGAAAAGAAAAGGGACAAAAATGCATCACCGAGGTCTGTTCCAAGTCCCATACCAGATATGTAGACAACATAATCGATCGCAAAACTGTACATGTCCTTCTACAGTTGCCGTAGTACGTACATCAAACCCACGTGGTTAATCAAAACATCATGGCGGCTGGTTTCAAGTAAGATTGTCTAAATTATAGTGAAAATCACACGTTTCTTGTATCTTTCTCGGTAACTACGAGTTTCGCGTGTTAGTTTATTACTCAATGAATGTACGATGTGCTAGATTACGTCTGATCTTTGCTTTCTCTCTGTGATAAGATTTAACAACGCACTCCACACAGCCGTGTTAAAGCCACTGTTAAAAGTTGTGTCCTGTCCAGATGATCAGAGGTGTATTCACAATTGCTAACTGCTTAAGTTTACTTGACAGAGGTTGTTGTTTTCTCACTGTCACACTGACACCAGTATGACCGTATCTCTTCAGAAAGCCACAGCAAAATCAAGATGACATAAATAAGAGGAGCAGACTTGTTACATGTTGCTCAGAGCTGTCAGTGATTGTGCATGATTACTCAACCGAGTCAATGGACTGGATCCGACATTAATCCCAGTTTGTAAAACTGTGCCTCTCTCTCTCTCTCTCTCTCTCTCTCTGTGTCTACTTCTGCACTTTCAGGACCGCTGAACCCCTGGAGTACCACAAGAGCTTTCTGGTAAATGATACAAAAATAGCAAACAAAAACTGATTACAGGCTGTCTGCGAGCCCTGTCTTAAAGTGTCTTAAATTATGTGACCTAATGCCAAGGCATTTAATAGTCTCAAATACAGTTAAATACAGCGTTTTAAGGCTTGAAGTCAGTTTTAGATGTGGTTTCTTGGCGCCCTCCTCTTCTGGTATGAAATTATCACATTCATACAGACTATCTTCTCACACATTGACAGTTTTTTTTCTTTTTTCCCCATTGTTTTTTTCAGTGAAGAAATTGGTCATATTTTCCATTCTAATTCGGAATAAAAACATCTTAAATCTAAACTGAAATGAAATTAAAATGAAACTTGCAGGCACTCTTATTAAGGGCAGCAACTGCATAAGACTAAGACAGTAAAACTTGAAAAATGGCCTCACTGTCTTCATCTTCATCTTCATCATATCCTGTGCTGACTAAACTGTTATTGGTACTGCAGGGAATTTAATATATATGGTGCTCAGTAGCACCTATGGGTCTAGTTTTTTTTTTTGTTTTTTTTTATTAAAATGAAATCTTAATCTTGAGTCATAATGTTTGACTTTTAGAAAACACAAACATCGTTCCTGCTGTTTACCTTTGTAGGGCAGAATAAATGATGTAGGTGATAAAAATGGCTGATTCTGCTTAATCCCTATTGATTATTCATATTTGTCAACAACAGCACAACACGGTCTAACACACAAATCTTTACTGTTCAGAAAGAAAACTGTCGACCTGATGGACGGGAGCTGGGAGAGTTTAGAACTACAACATTGAATATAGGTGAGACAACATCATGACGCTTACATTTGAATTATGTAGAAGTGTATTTTCGCTATTGGTCAGTGTGACTTCTCTCTCTCTCTCAGGCTCCATATCCACAGCAGATGGCTCAGCCTTGGTGAAGGTCGGAAACACAACGGTCATGTGTGGGATCAAAGCGGTAAATGATGAACACAGAGGCACTGATGTCCCGCCATAATCACTAAGATATATTAAACATAACCAGTTATGCTAATTAGGTCATCAATGAACGGGTAGGGAGGTAAGAGCGATATTAAGTTGATCTTTGGTCGCTGGGTGTGCATTATCACTGAGTGCTTGTAGGGAAACGTAGAAATAAAACAATTGAACCTCTAGGACCAATTGTTATTGGGAAATGAGTCTGTCCATGGTGCTGACAGGGTTAAGCTAATTAGTATATTAATTAGCTACTATTTCTATTTCAACAACATAGTGTCCCATGCATGCAGTGGCAGGACATTCAAATCTTATGAAACAACTTGTGTCAGAGTGTTTCCGTGATGAAGATAAATGTCTGACTCTGTTGTATTTGTTCATTTAAGGAGCTGGCAAACCCAACAGTGGAAGCACCAAGTAAAGGTTACATTGGTGAGTTGTCGAGTGGAGTGTGTAAGTTGCCTTACGCTGGTTTTGAACTCGGTGTGTGACAGGTGACGTCTCTTGTCTTGATGCATGACAGTGTGTACGTTCACCTACTCCTGTCAACAGTAATTGAGTAGATTTTTGGGTACTTACACTGAGTCGTTTTTTTACATTCAGTAATTTTAGTTTTTGTATATTTTGATGTTAATATTGTCTTTTGCCACATTTTAAATGACGTGTGGGCTCTCCACAAGCCTCAGAAACTGGACCAAAGTAAAACAAAACAAAACAAAAAATTGGATCCATCTGCACTGTCAGTTGTATTTATAATTTTATATCACATCTGACAGTGTTCATTTTTTTATGACTTTTATCCTGAGTACATTTTCCATGAGCTACTTGATACTTAAACTTACGTAGATTTTAACACTGGTAGTGTTACTTCTGCTTGAGTAAAATATCAAAGTATCTGTATTTGTACCTGAGTAGGAAATTATAATACTCTTTCCACCTGTCAGTGCCCAACGTGGACCTGCCCCCCCTGTGTTCCTCGCGCTTCCGTCCCGGGCCACCAGGAGAGCAGGCACAGGCCGCCAGCCAGTTCATCGCTGATGTGATTGAGAGGTGCTGCAGACGGCCATTACATTCTGTTTTAATTTCAAAGGATGATAAGAGGTACCTTCACTCATGATGCCACCTGTTACTAATGTAAGATATTGTTTTTGTTTTGGCATTGTAGCTCTGATGTGATACAAACAGAAGACTTGTGCATCGAAAGAGGAAAGGTAAATCCATACTTTCTACAACACACTGGTGTTGCTAGATTATAATTGTAGGTCACTGGTCCTGATTGTGCTGTGTTTGTTTTCAGCTCTGCTGGGTGCTCTACTGTGACATTATGTGTCTCGATTACGACGGGAACGTGTTGGATGCGTGTATCATTGCCCTGCTAGCAGCCCTGAAAAACAGTAAGTGCTTGGAGAATAATGTTACACCATCAGTAGAATTTACTGGTGTTGTGACATGGAATTACTTTTCAGGTATGAGTTTTTTAAATGTATTTTAAATCTTATCTGTCTTGAATAATATGCTTTGACAATCATGGGACCAGTGTTATATGGCTGTGATTGAGATCTGCAGCCACATGCATTCCACCACACCCATTAAATCCCAATTCTAGATAATTTCCTCACCTATATATATATGCTCTGTGGTGATCTTCCTGGGTGCACAGTGACAATGACATTTTTGTTTGAACCTGTTCATAACTTATCATTTACTACTTGTACTACCAAAGCAAGGGCCCTTAGAAATTTGAGTGCAACATCTTAAACATTGTATTCTTCTGTTATTTATGGGGTGGAACATATCTAATCCTTGTTATCATGAAGAGTTGTCTAACACACTATCCACAGAAATGCTGCAAAACTCCTAGACCTTTGGAATATTAGCTTATCAAATATCTGTCTATCTCTGTTCTCGTACTTCTGTATATGCTGCTTTTTTATCAGCATATTTCCCTCATTGTTTTCTGGTTCCCCACAGCACAACTTCCAGAGGTCACCATCAAACCAGAGGCATGCACACCAGAGGTGAATTTAGAGAAGAGAAACAGGCTCCGAATTCACAAACATCCAGTCGGTACCTCTTTTTGTGTCTTTGACAAGTAAGTGAATCAGTTCCTGGGAGTGTGTGAGCACAGCTTCAAATGATCTTCATCCATGAATGTGATGTGCCTATTTTGTAAGCCTGCCTGTCCTGTCCTGTGCAGCTCCATACTGATCGTGGACCCCACAGCTGAGGAGCAGAGCCTGTCAACTGCTCACCTCACTGTAGTGACAGATGAGGCAGACCGGCTGTGCTGTGTCCACAAACCAGGTCAGAAAAACAACCAGTGATGATGCATCTCCCCCCGCTCAGCCTTTAAACAATGCAAAACCATTTAACCACCGCACAATGGAAAATTCAAATCACTTTTTCACTGGCATGAAGGCGCTGCTGAAGAAACTGATGCAGCTTCAAATTTTTGTTGGTTTTAGCGAAGGATGTATCTCAAATCCTAAAATCAGTCAATGTCAGCCTCACTTGCAATTTCCACAATGCACTTGCATGTAGTTCACTAGTATCCTCTGATTTAAAATGGTCAAATGTATCAAAAGTTGATAAGCGCAGATTCATTAGAAAGCTTCAAAATGCTAAGTTTTCACAACTGGCCCTTTGGTGGTTATTGGCACTATAGAGTAATTACATCATATATCATTTTATACATTATAAAAGCAAGTGGCAGGTAAAAATGACACAGAAGAATCTGCTTTGGTAAAGAGCAATGAAGTGCTTTCATTTAACATAGAAAGTCATCAAAAATCTGTTTTAGAACCATTACTGGTATAATAAAGTGAGTGAACCTAGCTTTACTTTTCTGTGACTCTTAGATGATGAGCACAGTGAGTGAAATTGAAGGACAGAGTCTACCTGTTTGGTCTGAAGTCAAGTGGTTAACCCCTCTCGCTATTGAAGAGGAATGCCTGCAAACTAAGAACTCCGTTTATGCAAGGTTTTATTTTGATCTGATATGGATCATGGCCAGGTCAAAATCCAAATTAGAACTAAAACATTGCCAATAAAAGATTCATAACTGGAGCTCCTAGTGTGCAGACGCCATGCTTCTCTACAGTGACTGCTATAGCCTCGCCTTGCTATGCATGTAACCGTTACCCAATCCAAGCTACCTCTTGAAACAAATGGTGTACCAGCATTTTGGGTTGATATTTAAAAAAATCCTGCAAATCAGTACTAACAGCCTTTCCCTCTGGCTCAGGCGGGACGTCCCTGTCAGGAGAGAAGCTGCAGGAATGTATCAGCCGAGCTACGGCACGGCAGAGAGAGATCCAGAAACTCATCGACAAAGTCCTACAGAGTGTCAAGACAGAATAAAGAGCCACAAACACTTCTTTTATCTAAAAGCTGTATTTCCCACTGTCAATATATATTCTTTTTTTTTAATAACAATAAAACTGCTGACAAAGACTGCTTAAAAAATTATTCCTCAGTGTCCAGAAATATCTCACACGCACACTCGCTTGATGTAAGAATACGCTCATGGCTCCTGAACTAATTAAAAGGAAATGCCTTTTCAAAATGTGCTGTACAAAAGCAGGTACACCGTCTTGCATGTTGATCTTGAGTCCTCGGTCAAGCCCTGTGCCAGGATTGTTAATAGAATAAAGACTTCCAACAGACTGTAGAGGTAGAGGGCTGCCCCAGGCACTACTCCAAGGTCAGATTTGCATGTTCACATGTAATGGTTATGTGGAGGATTTGGTGTGAATAAGCTCAACCGGGATCCGTGCGTAAGGGCAGTTTCTACCGGGGTCAACCGTGCGGAGACCGGAGGATCGGGCAGGTTCGTGAGGAATCCTCTGACAATGTGCGTTAATGATCCTCTCAGTCAACGGGGCCTCCACAGGGAAAGTCTTCCTGAAGTGGAAATTTGTTATTGTGGAAGCGCCCCACCTATGAGAACCGTCTTTTTTTTCAGTTTCATCTCAAAAAAATATCAATAAGGTTCTTTAAGTGTAGGGCTCCCTGTTCTAAAAAAAACAATCCCATCCTCTATGGTGGACATCGTTTTGGTTCTCCAAAACCTCTGACAACCATTACATACAAATCGTTACATTTCTCAGCTAGAAAAAGACAAACAAAAAGGACAAAAAGAAATGTCTTTTTTTGTCTGCAGTCTCCACAGTGAGACAGACAAAGAGCACAGTATGGATCATTCATGTCCTCATGATGATGTGGTTGTCGCGGGGTGGCGTTTTTAGTGTGTGATTGTGTCATCTGTCATGATTTAGAGATGGGCTGCGGCGTGCTCCTCTTCCTCTTACTTCTTGGTTGGTTGGCGGTATGTTGCCGCGGCGCCGCCCCCTGAGGAGCTGCTGCTCCCATAGCCATTTGCTGCTGCTGCATTTGGTGCTGCAAGAATTGCAACTGTCCAGTGGAGAAAAAGACAGAAAAGATCAAATCAGAGAGGATTTCAGTGCGATAAACCGAGCAACACTTTCCACACATGATCTACTTATTGGGCAGTACGAGTGTTCTTGTGTAGGCCATCTGCAGCCTGGTAAGAAATCATTCACAGGTACCAATGTTGAGCAGACTTCCTCACTGAAATTGGATAGATTAAAGGAACAATTCACCCAAAACACAAAAAATATTTTACCCCTTACCCTGAATAAAATCCACCCCCTCCACCCAAGAAATGCCAAAAAACAAAAGAAATAAATTTAAATAAAATAAATAAAAAAATATAATAAAAAAATATAAA
>OMKZ01017467.1:0-10539 GCA_900302535.1 Neoniphon sammara
TTTTTTAGCCTCAAGGTTCTTACACATTTGTCTTTTCAAAACTCCATAGCCTGCTTTTGGCAGACCTTCATTTCTTTGATTGGGCTTGAATAATGCAGTCAGTGTTATGAATATGACAGAGACTGATGCATCTGATTGTCAGTTAGGCCATTTGACTCTATATGAAGGTGTGCATTCATAAAGAAATATCACAACATAAGGTCCTACAATTTAACTATGAGTTTTGGAACAGGTACAGAATATTTCCCTATACCTTACCAGACTTTTTCCAAAACGTTCAAAGACCTGGAAATGATTCATTTTCCAGTAACCTTGTTACCCGGTGTTACATTTTTAACCTTCATATACTGCCAAGGCAATAGTTGTTGTTGAAGTGCATTACAGATTATACACCGATTATAAATCTGTCAGAAACAGATATTTTTCTTACAAAACCACCCTCAGACAAACAGCAGAAAACTACATTCAATTTAATAATGTCATTAATTGCCGTTGCCCCATAAATTATTCAACTGCACATCATGTTTACTAAATCGTGTTCTGGTTATATTAATTACCATGCACTCCCAGTGTAATAATGCCTTGCGAATGGCACTTGTGTTTTAATTTACTGATGTGTTTTGTTGTTCTACTGTAGCGTGTACAGAGGAGTATCTGCCATGCACAGTTTAGGAGGCTGGACGTCTGGAGTGACAGAGATAGACACTGGGTGCCGGCTTACTGTGCTTAGTTAAACAGGGCAAGTGAAAGGCCCGGATTCACACTGTAAAAAAGCACTGTGGCTGTTTCCCTGTCAGCCCTTATCTTTATTAGCTTTCGCAAATGTCTCAGTCGGTTTACACTGGGTGCCGCCTCTCCCCTTTCATGGCTAAGAGCGGCCACTCTCTCTGTTTACAGGCCCACATCCAGTGAGTAACCCTCAGGAATGAGCAACGGAGGGATTTTTGGGGCTGGGAGAAGGCAGCAACAGGTTTTTCTGTGTTTTTTGTTGTTGTTTTTTTTTGCTTTGCAAGGGCGATTCCAGCAAGGGTGTAGGTTTCATTTCAGCTTTTGGGGGGACAGACTCTGGATCAAACCCTGGGCAGCAAATCACTCTGACATACTAAAGGGTAATAGTGGAAGGCTAAAAACAACTCTGCACCCCTCACTTCGTCAGCAAGGTTGAAACAAAAGATACACATGTATGTGAGAAAAGCAGGAAGCTATGAGAGTGAGAACTGTGGTATGAATGTGAAATACAGTAAGAAAATTGAATGCTGATTAGAAGGTCAATCATAATAGGAAACATGACAGTCTAACATGCTGAAAAGCTAAATTCATGCATTGTAAATGGTTTCAAACAGCAAGGAAAACAGCTGTATTTTTTTTCAGAGGGGGAAGGAGTGTCTTGTGAATGAAGCCAACCTCAAAACGTGCTCCTAAATTTGGAGCGTGAGGTAAAATTGAAAGCGTTCAGAGGTAGAAATAACGGGGGGGAAAGGCAATTCTTCACCGAGGTCAGCCCGGTCTCCTTCCAAATCTACACCTATGCCATTGCTAGCCGTGTGAATGCAATAGTGGAAAGTGAGAAAATCGTCCCTAAGCTCTCTGGAGCTCCATCGGACCCTCAAAGGCATCGAAGCCAGGGTCAAGAGGAGCAGGTTTCAGTGTAGGATGAGACAGAGGGACCGACAGCGAGGTCGGTAATTTGGGTTTAATTAAGCAGGAACACGTGTTGTGTGTGTTACATAGTTCCTGTAGGTAGAGATTCGGAGGAAAACAGGAAGCCACAATCCCCTCAATATAAGGATGAAAGGATGAACCCCCCCGTCCCATCAACCTCCACCTAAAACACACACATGCTTATTTCTGCCTCAAACACACATTCTGTAATTTCACTCGCTGTGCGTAGTTAGAAGCTCAGCTGAGTTTTACTGAAGCACAGTTTGTGGTTGGCTTTGGTCTCAAGAATGCTGAAGAATGAAGCTTTCCCTCTAGTGCTTTGAAACTCATTTTTAGGATGTGAATTTAAAGGCATTTTGAGAACAAATTAGACTGTCACGTTTCATATTTTGATTAATCGTCGCCCTTCAAATCAGGGTTCAGTTTAGTAGTGTATATCACAATGGACGGCAATTGTCTCAGAACTGTACCAGACTGCACCCTCAATATCCATGCATATTTAGTTGCATTTAGGCTACAACTATGCCTGCAATATGTCAGTGTGATTTGCTGCTTTAATCCAATGAATTTCCTCTGCAAAGTTGAAATAAATTGATACCTTTGAGTGGATTTTGCTAATGCAACCTAAAACTTGACACCTGCAGCCAAAGATAGACAGTGTTAAATCTGTATAGCCTGTTGTTCACTAATTCAGGATACACATACGACTGTGAGGAGTTGACTGACTCATCTGCAAGATGGCAGTAATATTCTGGCATTATCTGGATAAATACATTTATGATATGATCCAGTGAGTGAAAATAGTGGCGATCTGTTTTTTTATGCTGAATGCTGAATTTGAATCCCTCCAGAGGTTGTGGATCTGTGCGATGTTTGCCTCAGTGCATGATGGGAAGCCCAAGTGGCTGACCTCATGGAAGAGACACTGTTTAACCTTGTTACTTAAAGTGGGGCGCTGTGATGCTAGGAGAATAAATATTTAATCAAAGTACCCTTAAGGACAAATGGATGCGGACCCTGGAATTCAAGTCGAGGCCTGAAAGTCAGCATGAGTAATTAAGTGATACTACTTCTTATTATTTATAAATAATAGGAATGTATTGAATCCCAGTATCATCTGGATCATACACTGTTGGCTATCAGAGCAATAAAAGCAGGGGAAGAACAGTGTGTGTGTGTGTGTGTGTGTGTGTGTGCGCGCGCAAACTGCTGCATTGGCCAGACTTGCTTCTCCCCTGGAACTGGAAATCACACCATTTCAGTGCAATTTTCCCCTCACACTCAAATTTATTCCCTTCATCACACATTAATAAGCGACCCTGTCGATGTTCAGGTCAAGCTTACACAAATTTCTCCCACAAATGAGCAATAACACAGAGATCCACCTTTAAACTTTCTTAGCAACAACAGCAAATGGTGGCTCGGCCCCCAAAGCAATAAAAAACAAGTGGCCCGGTTTCCACTGGAGGAGAAAAAAAACTCCATTCTTTTCACACACTGCAGGCATCAAGTGATATGGCTGAGGCTTCATTTGTCTCTTTTTTGCTTATACGCAAATGAAAAACGAGTTTGCTGGAATTTTATATTAAATCAATCAGTTTATTCTTTATCATGATCTCCATTAGTGGACGCCTCAGCGACTGCTAGACTTCCACACATGACGTTCAAAATAAATTATTTGTTTCATTAATGATAGTCAAGCACCGGAGCGTGCAGCTAAAAAATTATGTGGCTCGCAGAAGAAAATGGCACCTACAATAGCAAACACATTTCCAGAGCGAGTCAGTTTTAATCCTAATCAATCCAGCAGATATATTAAGAGAGGAATTATATACAGTAGAATTAAATATTTGATATTTCTGTTCACTTTTACATTTTAAACCCTATTCAACAAGTGTGAGCTGATGGCTAATGTCAACATTTTACATTTACATTACCTACATTTACTTTCCAGGATGTGATGTAACTGTCTGTTGTGTGCACCCATGTAGAAACTAGGTGGGAAAAAGGGGTCAGTGCTTTTAGCTGTGTTATTGTAATTATCAACTGATTTTTAATTGTATTATTAAGAGGAGGAAATGTGTTAGTTGTGTGATAAAATTAGTTGATAATTTGAAAATGCTGTAATTAACATTTTATAGAAAGTAAATTTTAATCTTTAAATGCCTATTACCTAATGGACTGGTCAGGTCCAGAGTGTGAACTGCATTGGAATGTGATTCAACTAAAAAGCCTAAATACATTTTTTGTATGGTAGTCTACATAATAATCCTTATTATTCTTATAATAGCATTATTATTTCATAATTTAGAACTGTGCATAAGCTTTATTTATTTTTGACAAGCACTTCTATCCATTTTCTAAAGTCCAAAATATGTGTACACGCTAGCAGGAGGACTTGTTAATTATCCTATATAAGTAATGGATGATCCATCTTATCCAGCTGTACTAAGTCACTTTTGCCTCCATTTTCTCTTTATTTCTGTGAAAATCAGCATCAGAATCATGTTGAATTGCTGAGTGAAATTCGTCCTGAGTAATTTTGTTGGTGAAATTGGTGTAAAGACATTTGCAACTTAGTTCACACTAACTCTAAGCTAACATATAAGCTAACTTACAGTCAGCTTTGTGAGTAACCAATTGTGTATTTTGTCCAGTTTATCAAGAAGGTTATACAAAATTGAATGAGATAACATTTAGCACTGGGTTTTATTGGATAATTAGCATTCCTGTGGCTGAAAATTATCATTTGCCAGGTCTGATGTGTACCAGAATAGGCTGGGGTTAGAGTTATGCAAGAACTCGCCTTGTATTAATAAAATGAGCAGTGACTAGTGATTTTTATTGTTTTTACAGCTATTATGTGATAGGTGTGAGAATTTAGTATTCTCCTAATCCTACAGAGATGCTGCAGGAGAAGGCTTCAGCTGTGACGGATGACGCCATGACCCGGGTCCAGCCTGGTGGGGAGGCCGAGCTCGTTCCAGACCCATCACGACTGGGCCTGTCCACAACTTCCAGCATTCCCAGCAGCAACGAGCCCGACCAGGTAGGAACGGGGAGCGATAGCTGAAATTCCACGCCAGCAAACGCACCATTTGTGTCACGATGTTTCCTACACTTTACATTGTGTTGTTGCAGTGTATAGAGGTTTGTTTGTTGTGGTAGTTTGAGGTTTGAAGTTGTAGTTTGTTGCGTCATGGATTTCCTGGGAGGCTGGGACTTGCTGAAGTGAATGTAGGTTTTGAATGGAATTTTTTATTTTATTTTATTTTTAAATCAGTTCTCATAAAAAAAGCTACTCAGCCATCCTCTGTCTTTATAATATTTCCTTTGCCTTAATTGACTATATTTCACTCAACATAATATTTTTTATGGCATAACTCTGAATTCAATGTAATTGTATCTTCATGAATAAAAAAATAACTGAGACAAAGATATAGCTATGCTACATGTTACTGTTACTAGATATCAATACAACCCATTTAGCAAGAGTGTATTTTTTTGGATTCACCTTCTTAGCTTTTTTTCTACAAGTTTTAATATGGCATTTCTCACCTCTAAAAATAACCTTAATTATAAGACACAAAGTATTTCAAACTATTTCAGCGATCCCTTGAACTTTACTTTTTTAAAGATTTAATTTTCTGTTAGTTTTTATCTGGCTGTGGGATAAATTGGTCTGGTCTGTGTGGAGTGTAAGAGCAGTGTCCTCTCTTTTCCTAGAACATTGAGAATATTAAGGTTGTCCTTCATGAGAGGGAGCTGTGGAAGAAGTTCCATGAAGCCGGCACAGAGATGATCATCACTAAAGCAGGCAGGTTAGTACTGCAGTGAACTTACTGCACTACCTGTTGGACTTACTAGTATAAACCCAAAGGTTTTTTAAAACCTTCATAATTATTGGGGTAAAAGTATCAAATTTGTCCTTATTGTTTGTTTTACATTTTAATAATTTAATAATTTCAATTATGTGCCAAAACACCATTTAACAATTTGGGCCAATATTTACATATATGTGGGTAAACACTGACATATTTTTTTATTTTATTTATTTATTTTTTTTGCGAGTTTTAATTATGGCATTTCTCACTTCTAAAAATAACCTTAATAATAAGTCACAAAGTATTTCAAACTATTTCAGAGATCCCCTGAACTTTTTTAAAATTAGGATTTGTTTCAAAGTTCCTCCAAAAATGTAATGCCCATCCTTCTGCCTGTTACTATAATTTTGAGACTCATTGTCCACAAAAAGCCTAACAATATAGTTACAAATAAATAAGGGTCACCATTGATGGAATTGTTTCCTTTCATCTTCTCTAGTGAATTTTTGAATATGTTACATGTCTTTATGATCATGTGTTACATTATAGGCTTCACCACTTCTACAGTGCAAAAATGTAAACTTTGTGGAACATTACAGGAACAGGGGCATTAAAGTGATGGATTCAACACGAAACATGAATATCGTGCCTCTCTGTGACCAGCTGTTTGGACAGGCAATAGTAACATATAGCAGTTATAACTTTGTCTCTCAGGAAGAGAGAAAAAGTTCCTGCACCAGTGAATACATAATTGAAAACACAAATGACTGCTCTGCTGGTTGGATTTAATGCGACCTGAGGATTAGATAGCGAGGCCTTTGGACATTAACCAGAGAATGAGTAGACTCTCAAATCGACCTCCGCCTCTCATTCCTCATGGGTCATTTTTTTTCTTCCAGTAAAAAATGTAAAAGGTCGCCACATTTTTTCTTTAATGCCGCATAACCATAAGAGATGGGCTTTCCCTTGTCCAGCTGATAAAGTGGGCTCTGAATCCTTAAAGCCCTTTGAAGGGCTGAGCAGTGGTTTAGCTATGCAGCTGTGCTGAAAACCTGTCTGGGCTTACCTACAGTCAGTCTGCAGCAAGGCACTGTTCAAGTCTGGTGGGTTACACAGAAACTGTCTCCAACACTTTCACTTTTGACCAACAGCTTTAAAAATGAACTTACACAAAATGATATGAAGACCATAATGAATTATTCAACAATGTTATGAATAATGCATGTTAGCTGCTCACCATGTTATCACAGCAGAGGACATTCAGCCACACTGAATTCTGTTGTAGGAAGAAACATGCTGTGTTAGATCAGTAACATACAATATAACACTGCATTCAATTTGACTTATCAAACACAGTTTAGTTGTCAAAGTATGACCATTTAAAGTATTCATAATGTCAGTATAAAACAAAGTTTTAAGTAAAGAGTTAATGCAGTTCCAGCTATACACAACAATATAACAATTAATGTTTTAAAAATTAGTCAGACAAGGCAGACAATCAAATGAAAAAAATCTGGTGGACCTGGACTGGTCTCAATCTTTTCTTGAGCATTCTGAGTCTCGTTCACACTTTGAAAAGCCACATCTGTGTAAGTCACATGATCCTGTCAAACTTGTGACACCGACTCAGGACAACAGAGACATATTTTTTTTATCTAGGAATTGAATGTGAATTGTAAAAAAGGAAATAAATGCTAAATTATCTAAAGATACAGATTTTTTTTTATTTCAACACATCACAAACAATTGCAGATAAAGGCTGTTGAATGCGCAAATATGGTAACTTTTTTTATTGTGAATGGTTGGGTGCAATCTGCTGATAATAGTAATTCTTAGATATAACATTTAAATACAAAGTTCAAAAATGTTTTGAAAATAACATAACAAGAAGGGAAGTTGTGTTCTACATTGCTCAGTGAGATTATAAAAACTTTAAGTCTCATATTGTTGTTAAAAATAAAGCCAATACACAATACGCATCAGTGGGACTAATACTGCCAACATACTGGACTTGTTTACCATGGAGATACAGTGGAGTATCTTAGGCACAGCAGTGAATGGTGGGATGCCTGGTTAAGTTTGAAAGTTTGATGGACTTCATTAATTAGAAATCAAATAATGTGATGTCAGTAAACTGCAAACAGACTCAGACCCAAATTTCTTCTTCTTAGTGACTGGCAAAGATTAAAAAAATATTGTAGCAGGTTCAACTATTGCTGGTGAGTTGCATTTGGCACAACAAAATGTTTCTTAAGTGTTTGATTGGGTCAAGTGAAATCTGAGCGGACACGTGGTGTGAAGCAGTCCAAGCCTCACTGAGACTCAAATCTAAGAAAGACAATGGCAAAAGGTTAGATACAGGGGAAAGAAAAAAACAGTAATAACAACCATGCCCACTCATGGAGTTTATATAAGCAAGATTCTAAAGTCCGCTTGCTCAACTCTAGATATATGTTGCTATGCAAATTTATTGGGAGGAAAAAATTTGGTTCAAAATGACTAACTCCCTGGATCAGTCCACTCAATTATACAATTAGAAAGCAAGCAAGAAAGTCTCATATAGAAATATCACTTTGAAAAACATTTGTCCTGTAATTGTAGACTAAAGCTTCTGTAGCATGGAGCAAAAAAGGCTTAGAGATGTTCTAAGAATGTTTGTGACTGAGAGAATCAGGTAGTGTGTGATCCATCGTCTTTGTGTGTGTGTGACGTCTCTTTGTCCTACCATGTAATGTGAAAGGCTTTCCAACGGGACGCCAGACAGACCACTTGTGTAGTCTGAATTGTCTTGGCAAGACTTGAACAGTCTTAAGTAGATAAGAGGGGTGAGGTAGCGATGTGAGGTATTTCTTGAAAAGATTACGTTTCAGTCTGTGACAGGAGACGGGAAGTGAGTTTTTCTGACCGTTTGGAATTGGAAGGTCAATAATCATCCCGCCATCGGTCAGCCAGGAGGGAAAAGAGTGGAAACTGCGTGGAACGATGGGCAGGATGAGGAGGAAAGTCATGTAGGACTGGATTATGGTCTGGAGGTATGAACCTGGCAGTATGGGGGTATGTGGATCCCCTGTATGTCAGCACCAGGGTTTTCAGTTCAATGCAAGCAACCACAGACAGAAGTGGTGAGAGTGTAGGAGGAGGAGTGACATTGAGGACCTCATTCATTTCCACCATCAAATCATTTCAAAATGTTTATCACTTTGAACATCAAATGATAAATTGCCTGTGAAGTTGAAGTCCAGACAGCATTACTCTTAGTTTCAGAATACTTTCAGTCTAAAGCAGCTAAAATTCTGCTGAACTTTGTGTACGTGGGTTCCCTAATTGAGGCCTCCAAAAGTATTTGGACAGAAAGATTAATCTCAAAACTTTTAGCATGACATCACAAGTCCTAACATTCAGACTTCTGACAGACTGGAACTCATAAGCACCAACAAATTCTCGATAATTAATGAGGTGTTCTTCCTCCTCATACAGAACCTCATAGATGATCAATATATATCCCTATAAGAACTCTGCCTTGACTGAAGTAACCTTCCTCTAGTTTTAGCAAACTCACACAATAGGTTAAAATTTGAGAAACAATACCATGTACAGCTGAATTCTTACAGGCCATTTTAATGTAGATAGAGGGAAAGAGCAACTGGAAATAACAAATCAAGTGAGTGTTTGTGTGGATTTTGATATAATTCTAAACTATAGAAGTAATTGTGGCATGCTCATGTGTGAACTACATTCAAATGCATATCATTCTCATAATATGATATGGCTAAAAAAAATAATTTATCGTCATTTTTTATTCTACATACAAAATAAACTTAATAAATACATCATAAAAAAAACATCAAAACATCCTCATACAGGGTTCATACAGCCTCCTGAGAGTAAAATTCAAGCCCTTTTCAAGCACTTTCAGGGTACCTTAACCAAAATTTCCAGACTCTCAAAGCCTTTATCGTCTAATCTAAATTGTTACTTTAAATGCAACTGTGAAAAATAAAGTTTACAGAATTCCTTTATACTCACATCAATTGATGCATATTGTCATTTTGTTTATTTTTTACCAGCTGTTCATTAACTTTGATTGTAGTTTTGATCAGGATTATTTAATGCTTGCTCATTTCTAGAGTATGGGATCATTTCAAATATTAAAAAAAGATTTTTTTACACGAGTGATTGTGTAGATTATGTTGAAAATCAAGCATTTTTCCAGGAGTATATTTGAATTCAAGCATATTCCTAACCTTAAAAACGTAACAGCCTTCCAACCTTTCAAGACTTTGTAGAACCCTGATTATATCATTGGATTCTGTCAAATACTTTTGGAACTGAACGCATGTCTAGGCATTAAATATATCTTGTAAATGCATGCATACAAAATTCGGTGGAGGACACTCATAAGGAAATGCACCTCTATGAAACACCATGATATGACTGGATGGGAACATTCTAAGGCTAAGGGGTGAAGTTGTGTGGCACTAAGACTGGGCTGCCAAGCTTTAAACCCCGAGGTGTGAGGAAGGTCTGGAGGATGAGGTACAGAGTAAGCACTAGGTCACCCACAGGATCCAACGTTTGCACACCGCCCCAAGATGCAGCTTGTTCAGTCGACTCCCACGGAGCACCTCGCTGAGCCTGGAAGACTTGTTATTGTGAGTGTCATTGTCCAGGCTGTAATCCCCCCTCTTCAAAGCACCCAGTGCTGCTCTTCCCTCACTCTCCCTCTTTGTACACAGCCCGTCAGCGGAGCGGCAGCGGGCGTGATAAGAGGAGTCCGGCGCTCACAATAGCCAGTGTCTAGTGGGTTGTAGCGCTTCATCATCCCCCCTTGTCCCCCCCAACGCTCCTTTTGATCTCCCCACAGTGCTGGAGATTCCCAGAGAGGGAATGGATCACTGGAGGGCCTAAGCATGTGGGACTGTTAAGAGAAACAGCTGGCTGGGCACAGAAACACACACACACCCTGACACTGATATCATACACACACTCCCGGACTAACATTTCTCATGCTCCCCTCAAACTCACACACTTAGTCACACCACTGTATATATGC
>OMKZ01017467.1:19428-35069 GCA_900302535.1 Neoniphon sammara
TGTATTTGTGTCACCGTCCGAAAAATAGCAATTAGCTTACCAAATATTAGCAAATTTGGGGAAAAGAGCAAACAGTGGAATATCTCTAATTCAATTTAACATCTCTAAACTAACCTTAGCCAAAAAAGTATGCTTTATGTGCTGGGATACAGTAATTATTCATGCACGCTGCTACTGACAAGTTTTGACTTAAACATGTGCTCTTCCCCTTCTTAGATCATCCTTAATTCTATGCACAAGTACCAGCCCAGGTTACACATAGTCAAGGCAGACGAAAACAACGCCTTTGGATCCAAGAACACCGCCTACTGCACTCATGTCTTTCATGAGACAGCCTTCATCTCTGTCACGTCTTATCAAAACCATAAGGTAACCAAGACACCAACAAATGACACTGTCAATTTATGACACTTGAATTGTCTTTGCTGTTTTATAGCCGAAATGGGATACAGTAGATTGAACGCCTCAGTCTTTCTTTTGAGGGTGAATGAAGGTTGAACGATTTCGCAGTAGCTTAGTTTGAGTAGTGTTAGGCGTTTTCTAAATACTGACTATTAAAAAAACTTAATCTTAAAATTTAATGTCCCTGTAGATTAAGACAGTAAATAACTTTTTTTTTCTTGTCCCAAATGAGGATTGTAGGATAAAAACATGAATTTATTTGAGAGGGAAAATCTATTTAATTTTCATAACTGCAAAGCTAATTTTAGTATTGCAAATGTATATGGCACACTAGAGTAGTACACTCTACATTACACTGCATAGTCTGCTGTTAGTGTAGCGTAGTGCAGTGTATCCCAGTTAGTGTCAGTGTAATAGACAACAAGACTGAAGTGAATGACTGTTCCCAAGCAAGACAACAACAGAGTCTGAGTGGTGGACAAACCATGCATCATATTCAGAAGTGAGACAATTATATCAAATCTGATTGCTATTAGCTCTGGCTTGGTTTATGTCAAACAACATGAGAGCTTGATCATCTCCCTAGATCACTCAGCTGAAGATAGAAAACAATCCCTTTGCCAAAGGATTCCGAGGCAGTGAAGAAGGAGATCTGCGTGTTTCAAGACTTCAGGGGTATGTTTCTAAAAACACGGTACCAAACAAAAGTAGTTTGGAACTTTTTAGTACATAGAACATGTAATATTTCACTTGTTTCCCCCTTTTTTGTGATATGTCACTGTGGATAGAAAAAAATGCAGCTCGTCTCCTTGAGGATTCTGTTACAAGAGTGAAAGTGTGGGCACGGCGAGCTAATTCTGCGTTTCTCTCTTGTTGCTGCTACTAACGTGCAGGAAAGAATATCCTGTGATTTCGAAGAACATGGTTCGCCAGAGGCTCATCTCCACACACAGTCACCTAGCAGGGAAGCTGGGAGCTGGAGTTCTGGCGGGGCACCCTCAAGTCCTTTCCTCTTATCAGTATGAGCCTGGGGTTCCTCTGTCTAACTCAGACCCCCAAGATCCTCTCTCAAACCACTTCCCACAGAGCAGAGATCCCGGTCTTCTTTATCACTGTTTCAAACACAGAGGTGCGTTTCAGCCCTATAAAATCATCTTTCAGCATGACATGTCCAGGGTTCGTACAGCCTCCCGAGAGTAAAATTCAAGCCCTTTTCAAGCACTTTCAAGGTACTTAAACCAAAATTCCAGACTCTCAAAGCCTTTATCATCTAATCTAAATTGTTACTTTAAAGGCAATTGCGAAAAACAGTTTACAGAATTCCTTTTTACCCACAGAAATTGATGTTCATATTGTCACTTTATTTTTTACCAGCTGTTCATATTAACTTTGATTGTAGTTTTGATCAGGATTATTTAATGCTTGCTAATTTCTAGAGTACGGGATCATTTCAAACATTAAGATTTTTTACATGAGTTATTGTGTAGATGAAACACCAGATTATGTTGAAAATCAAGCACTTTTCAAGGACCATATTTGAATTCAAGCATATTCCTAACCTTGAAAATGGTAAAAATTAAGCAATTTCCAAACTTCCAACAATTTGTACGAACCCTGCATGTCAGTCTTTCAACAAACCATTAGGAGTCCTTTAGTTTTCAAAGCAACAGGGTAAATTGTATTTCTTTGCAGATAATGCCCGGCACCTGGAGCTGGGATGTAAGCGGCCATATTTGGAGACGTCCCCTGCGGTCTCGGAGGAGCATTACTTTCGCTCACCTCCCTCTTACGAGTCTCCGCTACTGTCTCATCCATACTGCACCGATGCGATATCGTCCAGAGAAGCTTGTATGTACGGCAGCATGGAGACGGAGTCTGGATCCGGTGCGGGGGATGCAGATGACCTGAACGGCCCTTCACTGAATTGCAACATGTGGGCTACAGTGCAGCCGTACCCCCGCTATAGTGTGCAGACAGTGGAGGGGGTTTCATACCAGCCCTTTACTGCTCACTTCACCAACACTGCCACTGTCACCTCCGTGGTGCCACACCCCTCCCCGTCCATGGCGTCACGGTCACAGGCTGACTTAGGAGTCTACAACTCATCTACAGTCCAGCGAGGTCTGCCTGTCATCCCCCCATCCTCCTCTTCCTCTCCGCCCGTTCCAGGATCCAGAGATAGATCAACCCATCAACCTCTGTACCACAGGAAGCCAGGGTCGCCGCTCCGGCCTCACAGAGATCTCTCAGCCTATCCTGCACAGAGCGCTATGTCCATCCGGGACCCCTCCTATCAGTACCAGATGGGCTTGAGCAGTGCAGGGAGCCACTGGACTGACAGTTAATGTGGATGACTGGAGAAAGCTGGTTTGTTCATTCTAAAATGAATCAAGGTCACAAACCCCCTTTTGAGTTACCTATGCTAAGCAATGGGAGATTACTTTGAAAAAACAGCCATGATAATTTGCCAAGTTGCACTCAAAAGCCATATTAGATTAGAATGAGCTGGAACAGAGTAGTCAGTATGAGTACTCTGCAGCTTCAAATCCACGAATTCTCACTTAAGCACATTTACATACAGCACCGTATGTGTTGATGGATTCAGTTACAGAGGTTGACCTCCACTTTTGTTATGCTGATGCGTGGCATATGTATAAGGCCGTGATCAGGTAGGACGCTTTAGTGTCATGCAAAGTGCAGCTGAGAGTGTCACTAGTTACAAGGGGAGCATGAACCCAAAGTAGGGTGACCAGACGTCCCAGTTTGAGCAAGACAGTCACGATTTCAAGCTGTGCGTCCTGATGACCTGGTTTCAACAGGTTGTCTCCTCAAAGCAAGAAAAAAAAAAAAGCCCAGCAAAACAGCGTAGCCACACACTGACCAACCAGTCACATCAACATCTGGCTATTTAACAGTTAGCTAATTAGTTGGTAGACCTGTCAATCAGCTCTGTCTGGTCTGGTTGTCATAACAACGAAGAAGAAGGCTGCAGGTCTGACAGAATGTTTTTTCAGACCAAAAAAATTTAATTACCAATTACCAATCCAAGATTCTACAGTGTAAATGATAACAGGCTGTGTTTTAAACTAAGACAAAAGAAAAACACACTGTGACACAGCTGTTGATGCATGCACATCAACATGCACATGCACACATGGCCATGAATGTGCCCATACACATTGGCTGTATGGGATATACTAGTGTCCCGGTTTGAGCATTGGAAAATCTGGTCACCCTAACTCAAAAGCAAAAGCAGCATTAAATCGTTCTATTGCTATTACAACGAAAATGTTGACATCAGCTTGCAAGTAATCTGATTACATGTGCATGCTTACCTGAAGGAATGACGACGGCATTATTGAAAATGAAAAAGGATGAGTTAGTGATTGCTCTTGTTCTTGAAGAAGAGGTACACGATGAGAGAGCTTTATCATCTTGTCCAAGAGCTCCGCTTGGCCCATTTGAACGGCTGTTTCTGCTTTGATGTTTGCACGGTGTGATTCAAGTTGAGTTAAAGTCATTCAGCTTGGTGTGCCCTGGTCAGCACCCCAAAATGTAAAGCATTGATGTCATAGTTTAGAGGAGAACTGCCGCGACCTGGTCATCAAAGGACCCTATGATGACGGCCCGATTCCCCTTCGATCCAAAATGTTATTCAAGTGTGCCAAAAATGAGATTAGCTCAACCATGCTGAGGGGTAAAAGTGTATTTTGTACACAAACACAGAGACTGATCATGTCAGCATATCTGGGAGAGAAACTGAGGTGTGCATGGTATGAATTATATGCGCAAAGACATTTAAGTTACTGGCCAGAACTGATAGCTTAGATCAGTCAAATTTACTTTCAAGGTGCACAAACAAAAAAATTTAAGTGAAAGGCACACAAGACCACCCATTATGTTCATGAGAAGCAACAGGGTACAGGACTCATCCAGTATTTTCTACAGTTCTATGCTAATCATCCAGTTCATGATAGTAACATCTATCTGAAAAGTGGCCATGGGGTTAGTCTAACACTGAGCCACAGTAGTGTGCTTAGAGCTCAGAGCCTGGCTCCAAACACAGCACTCCAAACAATATTCTTAGCAAAGGCAGACACACAAAGTGCTCTCAGGCAAACCAGATGGGGCTTAAAGAACTGTTGTTAAGCCAAGGCGAGCACAGGAAAAGAGCTGCACACAAATCCCGGTCCCAAATGACTGACTTGGAAAAATCCTTACAAGACTGCAAATACAAAACAGCCTGAGTGGCCATGGAGGCTGAAGGAAAGACTGCCGGTCCTGTTCTACAGAATCTGAACTTGTATGGACAAGGAGGGATGGGTTCTAGGAAATGATCTACCATGCAGATGTGCATTATCCCTTTATTTCAAGTTACTGAATTCAATATAACATTTTTGAATATATCAACATTTTTGCACACCTGATTAATAAACATTTTTATGCCTCCTATTGTGTTACATTTAATCCAAAACATTGGCAGAGGAGTTGACACTGTCCATGTAAGAATACAGGAGCATTACATTCATTTTCAAATTAAAAAAAAAAGGAAAAATTAATGAGCTGCATATTGCTATAATTTCTAATCAAATTTACTTTTCCAATATTCCGTAGAGAAATTGGCACAAGACTCCTGCTGGCATTTCTCATAAATACTACTGTAAGTTAAATGGACATTTTAAGAGTTCTCATTTTAAGAGTTGTGTGCAAGTTATTCAACAAAATTTCCATTGCTTTAATAGCAGTCTTTCTAATGTAGGAAAGAACGCCACATCAAACTGCATGCCAAAATCTGGAGGTTTCATGTTTCCTCCCTCATATGCAAACATACAATTCATATCTCAAAGAACATGACTTCAGCCTTTAGATTTTACTACATATAAACACACCAGGCAAAAGCAGAGATGTAAACTTTAATAGTTATTCTTTGGATTTCAAATGGATTTCAAAAAAGGACTGCATGGTAGACTGGATGTAAATGGGAGTCAGACACTAACTTTAATGAGGTTTTTGTTAGGATGTACAAGGTATAAATGTTTGCATGCGATCAAGTAAACTGCTAAATTTGAGCGTGCATTTTAATGGTGACATTCTCTACTACACTGAAAGGCACAATTGGGGTCAAAACATGTAATTACATGTTTAAAAGGGCTCTATGTGATTTTGAAATTTATGCTTACATGGTTTCCAGTTAATGTGAGAGTCTCCAAACACACACACCTCATTAATGGTTTTCAGACTCCATGAACCAGAAGTCTTCAGCAACTTTCTCAATGCTCAGCTTGTTTGACTGTACTACACGCGATCCATTGGAGGGGAAAAGAAACCTATGTGCATGACTAAGAGCTAGTCAACAAAAAAAAAGCTCAAACAGTAGAGTACTCATCTGAGTAACAATCTGTAAATACTGAAATGATCTGCAATAAAACCATAAAGAGATGCAAATTTGCTGGAAAGAATGTGGAGAAGAAAGTACGAGTGCATCAGAACACGGCACTGCTTTCTCTCACACAGGCTACTCATTAGATCATGAGTTATGGTGATAGGTAGGTCCTGGTTCGTGTCAGCACCTCTTTTCTCTCCATCTCTCTCAGCTGTTGATGCATTTCACAGGAAGGGAGGCTCTTAACAGAGAGCTACCGCTCAAACCAACAATCAACAGCCAGGTATCTTGAAACGTACAGCTACATTGCAGATAGTGAATGTTACTCAGTTAACCTGCCTGATGATGGTGACATTCATTTAGATGTCAAAAGTACATTTTTAATCAACACTTACAACACGCTGACGTGATAATGAAGTTGACTTAAACTATGTACTCCACGCACACTTTAAGTGCCTGAAAGGTGTACTTATTCTGGGTTGTGTATGAAGCCTCAAAATAACTTAAAAGTTAATAAAATAATTTCCCCAAGAATAACATTACTTTAAAGAACATTAACATGCACTGTAAGTACACAGTATAGTACACACATTCAAATATCTTATTCTGTTAGAGCATATGGCTTTTGCATAGCATAAAAATGTTTTCCTCATATACAATGTGAGTCAATACAGATTCTTTTCTCCCGGTCTCCTTGAGGATCAGCTGTGAAGATGGATGCGAGAGCAGAAGCGAACTGCTGCTGGGACCAACCAAATCTGAAAAACAACAAAAATATGTTCCTTGAAATATATAAATATTCTATAGATCAAAACATTGGAATGGATCATATTTTAATTTTTTTTTATCTAAGTAGCTGCTCGTAATCATCAAATGGCAGATATACATTATAAAGAATGTACCAGTAACAAAAATGACTTTAAAAAATGATTTGTCATGTTTTTCCTTTATTAGACATGAGACAGACAAGAAATTATGGGAGAAAGAGGGGATAATATGCATCAAAGGTCCTGGCCTATTTGAAACCCAGGACGTTGTAGTTACACAGTATGTGCCTTTATCCAATAAAGTACCACTGTATCTCAAAAAATAAACTGAAAAAGATAGATAAGAGATAAAACAAAAGCCACATAAGATAATACCTAAGACCCGTAACAATCTAATAAGACAACAAACACCACTGACTCTTTTCTTAGTACAGCTAACTTTAACAGTGCATAAAAGGACAGGACAGGCGTACTGAAATTTATGTTATCTAACTTTCCACATAAAACCCCAGTCAATCTCATTATAAAGAAGCCAAATTTAAGCCGTTCATGGAGCAACTTAACCATGCTAGTATCTATGTGTGAGAACCTGGGGCTGCAGTCCATCTGGAACTCATTGAATGGAGATCTGGCCATACCCTCTCCCCTATGTCGTGCTGCCCTTCCCGCTGTCGTCCCATAATCCCATCTAAGAGCCGCCAAGGCTTGCCTTGCCCATTCCAACACACTCTGACGGGCTTAACTTGGCCGTCTTGTAAAAAAGGCAAAGCCCTCTCTTTCGCCAAGGCACTCAGAAAACACACTTAAAATATCTGAGGGGGGATTTCATATCAAGTCCATTAGGGCTTCTCTCGAGCCCTGTAAATAGTCAATTAGTGGATGATTCTGATTTGATCCACATGCAGCAAGATCCGCCATGGAGGGGGAAGGGCAGAGTTAGCGGGGTTAGCAGGACGAATTGATTAGGGTTTTCTTATTTGGTTCAGATAAACACCCCTGTGTCGCCAGTGTAGGGGGACATTGTGGATAAGCAGAAGTAAAAAATAAGTAAAACAGTGTCTCAAGCCCTCTAGGTTTTGAGCATTTCTAAAAAATAATGATACTACCATGTGATTGATCTTGGACAAGGGGCCAGGGGAACCCAAAAGAGATGGATTCCGATAGCACGCAGGGCTCTGAGGCAAACACTGAATGAGGGACTAAGAAGTGAACCAGAAGGGCGGGCTGAGGGTTCAACACTCTGATGGTGGGACTTTTAACTGTGGTAGTGTCCCCTGATCAAAGGTACAGCTGGTTTTACAACAGTAAAACCAAGACTAAATCTTCTGTATAAAAGGAGGATTCCTGTGTTACAAAGTGGCTTTGGATAAAAGCATCTGTAAAAATTAATAATCATTACAAGAACTCCCTGGATTAGACCCTTTGGAAGGAAAAAGGGATGGATTATATACTTACTCGTTGGACTTGATGTACAATGTGCACTAATGGCAGCAGAGCAGAGACCAGCAAACAAAACATGCAGAATAAAAATCCTCTGTTGCAAATGGGGCACATTTTATGGAGGGAAAAAAAACTTCAATCCAATCCATACCACAGTGAGATATTAGCATACTATTGAGCAGAAAAACAGGAAATCATTTACAATTGTTGAGGTGGAACGTTGAGTTCTTCATGACTACACATGTATGGCTTTCAGATAACCTCATCCGTGAATTTCATCAGAAACTTTGATTAAAGCCAGTGAGTATTCAATTTTCAGTGATGCTGCTGGGATTTCAAAATACCAGAGTGACGTTTGTTTATGACCCTGTTCCTGTAACATCAATCTTCCATAGAGCTGGTAACGTCAGGTGCTGTCACAAAAGAGAGGGAAGTATCCAACAACTAGCAGGTGCTGCCTCCAATTCTGTAGACTATGCTGTACATAATAATACAAGACTTAATGTTTCAGATGGCTGTTATTAAAGGAATACTGCAACGGTTTGGGCAAAATACCCTTGTTCTGACTTAACAAGATGTTACAAGATGTTCGATGCCATTTTCACCTCTGTATGTCCACTGGTTCAGTTCCTATGGTTAGCATTCTGTGTTAGCTTAGCATAAAGACTTGAAGTCTACAGGAGTCATTAGCCTAGCTCTGTCAAAGTGAAAAAAACAACAACCTTACAGCAACTCCAAGGAAGCTGTCTTATTTACACAATACATCAATAATTTTTTAAAAACTTAGTATTAGTTTTTAAATTTTTGGTCGTACTTCCAGGTTTTAGGGTCACAGAGGCGTAAACACTCAAATAACCATAATGCCTAGCGGTACAAACCATAACCCATTTCCAGTCAAACATGCCGACCCCCTCTGCCGCTGTGGTACTGAAATACTAAAAAACTTCCTGGAATTTAATGCATGAAATGACACTGTGAATTCTGAAATATCCAACTCCATGGATCACAAACTTTTTACATGGACCTTGGTGGTTACAAACTATCGCTGTGACCCACATTATTAGGGTCAAGCTGTTTTATGGGTCAAATGTTGATTTAGGGTTATCTGTCACTTTACAAACACATTTACATTAACTGAAATCTTTACATTCAGTGATTACAGCTGGTTAGACAGAGGAGAATAACAGGAATTGACTGGTGGATGCTGACTTTGGTTGATGCTAGACGGTTTACACCGCAAAAACAGTGACTTTTAAAAAAAGGCACTGATCAAAAATGATTTCAGTGATAATTGTGATAAGTGATAATTTCAATTTGAAACCCCGCCCCTCCACTCCGTTCACAGGGCGCTCTGTCTCTTAGCTGTCCCTAGAGTTATTAAGAAGTCTGCTGGTTACCACACCTCTTCTTATTTGGAATGGTCTATCTGCAGAAATCAGGGAAGCAAATCCCCTTGATATTTTCAAACCCAAGCTCAAAACCCATTTGTTTTCTCTATCTTTTGGTCAGTCCCAAGTACTGTCTAACAATAGAGGGAGGTTTCAGTCTCTATTCCCTGGTAGTCGTACTTCAGTTAGGTCTAATTTCTGCCAGTGCAGTTTTTCTATTTTCTATTTTACTCCTTGCCTGGTTTCTCCTCTGTACTGCACCTACTAAACTAACTGTCTCTCTCCTATTTGTGTGAGTGGCCAGTGTCTGTGTTGTTCTGTGTGCATAGGTCTCTTATGTCTCTTACGTTGGAGGCCCTGTCTGTCTCTGTGGCTGCTGTCCCATGGTTCTGCTGCTTCTTTAGCTGCGCCCCTCCCCTGCTTGCATATAGTTCTACTGTCTTTTTTCCATTGCTCTTTTCATTTCTTAACTTTGTACTTCTCCCCTTTCCCTTCAATGTTTAAGTGTACTGTGTGAGTGAGAGCAAGTGTCTGTGTCCCCTGAGGGCCCCTCCCCTCTCTAGTCCTGGCTGTCTTTGCAGCTCGGTGGCTGATCATCATCTGGAGCCTGCGCCGAGGCCTTCTGCTGCTCCTGCTGCCTCTTCCCTATTCATGCATTGTCTGCTTGTTTGATGTTTATTCTTTTTTGTAATATTTGTCTTACTGCTTTTGATTTGATTGCTTAAAATTTAATTTCACTTAATTAATTGACTGTATTTGACTTGAGGTAACAACTGCCCGCTCAGCTTCCGTTGCACTCCTGGCTGGCCTGGAAGGGGCTTCCCTCTCTCTGTGACTCTTTCCAAGATTTCTTCCATTTTTACTCTTTTTGGCTTCTTTTTTTTCAGGGCTTTTTTTCTTGCTTGCTATGAAGCTTTATGTCAGGGGGCATTGTTTTTGTTTTCTATAAACTGTGGGACTGTAAAGCCATTCAAGACTGTAACAGTGACTAAGGGCTCTAAATAAACTTTAAGTTAATCTTGAAATGGTGTAATTAACTGTTGGATATTCACAGCTACAAGTAAAACTGGTAATAGTCCCATCCATAATATTCTATAAATATACATAATGGGGAATGAGGTTGATTGTGGACTAAACTGCTGTTTGGAACTCACAGTAAACTCACAGTAAAGTAGTGACAATTTCTGACATTTTGCTTTCTGAACAATTATGGAATGAATCAAATTAACTAATTACTCTAATTAAAACAGTAAATTAAAATGTCATATGCATTCTCTGTAAGAAGGAATTTTTTTTTTTTTTTTTATCAGAGCACTTCAAGCTTGAAAAATCACCTCAATACATGAATACAAAACATGTTTGAGCGAATTCTTCAGTTAGTCAAGCCCCAGCTGTTGCTACAGGCAACACACCACAGCCTCACCAGACCACACTTACCAAGAGCAAGCAGCACTGAATGATTAAGAGTAACCCTAACCTCAAGTCATAAGCTTATGTTAAATCATTAAAAAAATGATGTTATGGCCATATATTAGGCTAAGTGATAGGCTTATGTTCACTGAAAAGGCATGTATTTGATAAAATGTCTGAAGGTTTGGAAATAAAACGATTGATTTTACTGCGTCCTTTTGATGTTTCTATTCAGTGCTTTACTCATGTGCTACAACAATGAAATGCTTTTGAGTTGAAATTCATTTGGGGGATTTTCCAAGCAAATACTGATACATGTGATTGTTTGATTGTTGATTAATTTGTGATTAATAGAGAGAGGGCCTGTTACCAGCAAGGTTATTATTGTTAAAAATGAAACCTGAGAGTTTAATTAATTTATGGTTCAGTGTCAAACTCATCCCAAATTTATAATGACTGACCGATCTCATTAAAGTCAATTGCGAGAGTCAAAAAACATTGTTTTGGTTTTCCCTAGGATTTTATGAAATTCCTATGACTGAACCTTCTCCCTTCAGATTTTGTGCAGCTACAAGCCCAGGATCTCTGGCTGTGATGGCGGTGTAGCAGTGGCTCACAATAATGATTTCAAGTGTTCACCCATCTCTCTTGGTCTTTCCCCTCCTCTGAATCACTCTACTAATAGTAAAACCCCTCTGCTTTGTGTTCTGGCCTACAGACCCCCCAAATTCAACAAAGATTTCATTCATGAGTTCTCAGACATGCTTTGTTTCATCAAACCCCAATATGACAGAATTTTAATACCTGGTGATTTCAACAACCATATCTGCTCTCCATCTCAAGCACCTGCAAGTGAATTTCTGCAACTCAGTTAATCCAGCTTTGATCAGCTCATACAAAAGGTCACACTCTCGTTTCTGTCTTTTGGGATTTCTTTACCCACAGCTGAAAGATAACTGTCTGACCACAAGACTCACTCTGCTCTTAACCTTAGCCCCTGTGTGCACTCTTGCTTCCTTAATGCAACTGCTGCTTCTGTATTCTCAGAGGCTTTGATAGCATCTCCTAACATCAAGAATATCAATTCTCCCCCACTGTGTATGGGCATGAAGGTACGAGACACCTTTTTCACTTCCACCGCTTCAGCATAACTCTACTCTCTATTGCTGTGGCTCAACCATCACATCTGAACCTGAAGGAGAGAGCGCTAAAAATAAATAAATAAATAAATAAATAATACAATGAAAATAACAACAACAACAACAACAACAATAAATAAATAAATAAATAAATAAATAAATAAATGAAATAACAAGCGCAAAAATTCACATTTCATTCACACACACACACACACACACACACACAAACACACACACACATAACCTCTGCTGAGTCCAATGATGCCTCCCACAAGTCTACAAGTGCTTCATAAGGTATGAAAGAGAGTGTGGCTAAAGTATAGAGGGTGGGGCTAACCCACACTAATAAAAAAAACAAAACAAAAAAGGAACTCTTTACTGAGTTCAATGATGCCTCCCACAAGAGTCTATGACAAACGGTTCATGAGTTATGAAAGGGGGTGTGGCTAAAGTGTAGGGGCGGGCCAAACAGTAACCAGTGAAAGTATCTGTGTATGTATGTGTATGTCTATGTATGTGTGTGTGTCTTTCTACCAAGTTTGGCCATTTTACATGAATCCGTTTAGAAGTTATGTGCCTTTTTGTGACAGGCCACTCACATTGCCATGCCCCCTTTTTGCCGATCAGCATGAACATGAACACACATCTTCACACATACACCCTCGACCTCCATGCAAAATTTCAGCCTCCTAGGGCAAAAACTGCGGCTGCTATAGAGTGGGGAAATTTTGTGGACCAACCAACCAACCGACCGACCAACAGAGCGGCCTATAGTGCTGCTGGTTGCAGCTAAAAATGGAGGATTAAGAAATTAGTCCTTCATGAAATTATGACAACAAATTTTTAAATATTTGGCAGTGGTTAAGGAAGCTAGACCATCATCCATGTCCTCTTAGCTCATTTCCAAGACTTATCATTATCCCAGGACACTGTTTCATCAGTTCTATCATCAGTCCCTCTCTCAGTGCCTCTCAACAACTGTCCTCACTAAAGTTAAAAATAAATAAATAAATAAATAAATAAATAAATACATTTCTTCCAATTTTTCACCCAGGAAGTTGAGAATATGTCTACAACTCTCCTCTATGGAGCCCCTGAAATCTTGAAAGGTGATATTTTTTTATACAATACAATACAATACAACTTCATTGTCCACACAAAGTGGAAATTCGTCTTCGGCCCACATGGCACAGCATATACAGAACATAAAACCACATAAAACCACACAGTAGGCAGGAGCATATAAGTAAACACACAAGGGCATACGAGTGAAATAAATACATATGATAAACAAGTAAAAACAAGTATCAGTTTGTTATCTAGAGCTTAAAATGGTAATTGCATTTGGGATAAAAGATTTCCTGAAAACATTTTTGGTTCCTTGAGGGGCCCTACAGCTCGTAATTCAATAATTCAGATTTCCATACCATGCTGTAAGATTAAAAGAGAGTACACTCTCAATCAAAGCCTTGTAAACAGTTTCTAGAATTGGATGGCTCATGTTAAAACTGTTTAGTTTCCTAAGAAGATCTTGTGAACACAAGTTAGAGACACAAGTGTGAGAACAAGTTATTATCTTGTACACACAAGAAAAAAAAGATCACCTTTTGCCACTTTGGGGGCTCTGTACTCCTACTACCAGAAACCTATGTATTTATTCCATAATTTTGGCTTTACTCCTATCTCTCCTCCATTTTTGATACATTTATTTATGCCTTTTTCACCTTTATTGATGGGACAATAGAGACTGAAGGGATGGACAAGGTAGACAGAAAAATGATGTTAGTGATGTGTGAAATCCGCTAAAGAAACCGACCTTGAGTCCTGATGACTACAGGCCTCTTCCAAAACTAACATTTCTTTTGAAAGCTTTAGAGAAAGTTGTTTTGACTCAGCTACATTCTCTTTTGAACATTAACATATCTGAGAAATTTCAGTGAGGATTTAGACCACTACGCAGCACAGAGACGTCCCTGCTCAAAGTAACAAATGATCTCTTACTAGCTGCAGATGTAGGCGATTCTTTTATTTTATTCTTATTCTTTTAGAACATGCACTGTCTTTGATACAGTTCATCAAGCAATCCCGACTCACCATCTGAACTAGAGATGTAGAAATAACCTAGTTCAACTCCTACTTTACTTCACCAGTATTCAGTAATCCCTCATCATCCTCGGCACAATCCCCCTATGGGCTTCCCAGGGGCACAATTTCAAGCCCAATGTTATTTTCCTTGTGTATGCTCCCACATGGTCACATTATCTGCAAGCACATCATCTTTTTTCTCCGTTATGGTGATGACTGTTTGTTATACCTTCCCCTCAGACCAAGCGACTCTAACTGCCACCACAACCTCAGTGGGCACCTTGCAGGTATAAAGTTTTGGATGATTAAAAACATTTGTGATACTTCAATGACAATACAACAAAAACTGTTTGCTGTAAAGCAACCTCTACTATGTCAGTCCTTAAAAAGAACTATAGGCTGTAGGTTTTCTTCAAGTGTGAAGCCAATGGCCAGAATTTCATTTGTGCATGTTGACAGCAACCTAAGCTTTGACTAGCAGGTTAGGGGGGTAATCTAGAAATATACATTTGGCCGAATGTATCATGGAATACGAACAGTACTCCATCAAACAACAAAACTGGCCCAGAATGCAAGGTACATCATCAATACAGTTAAAATATTTTAGGGTAGACTACTTTGAATATACTTAACAGTGAGGCTGGAAAGGTACATCCTGTGGAAGTTGCCTACATGGATTGGTAGCCACATCCAGAACTAGTTTACTGGTAGAGTTAAGGACTCAGGGTCAGGGATTATGGCAGGCCACAAAGAAAGTGTAAGGAGTATCTGAAAAGTACAGGTAGTGGCCCTGAAAAGAAAGGACACCTGGACAACTTTTGAAATCAATCCCATAATACAGATTAGGAGCCTTTTGTAATCATATGATAACATCTTCAGTAACTGAACTGTGTAGTCCTGCAAAGTCTACAGCTCTTCCTGCAGTATTTCTGAACTGACCAATGAGTGGGCCATTTCATGCAAACAGAGTTAGCTGTCCCTTTAGCCTATGACTTTGTTGGTACAGTATTTCTTATCATTTGAGCAGGCTGTTTGCAGTCATTTGGATCAACTGAATAAGTTTGGACACATAATTCTAATAGCCTATAATTTAAAATTTTTTAAAGCTGAAAATTGCCTGGTTTTATAGTAGTAGTAGTAGTAGTAGTAGTAGTAGTAAAAAATCTTGATAAATTTTCCCATTCTGATCACAAAATTGGTGGAGATCACCACAAACTGGATGTGTGTGTGGTTCCCCTTCAACTTATTTTGATGTGTCTGTGTCCTATATTCTGTTAAAGGTAGTCACACTATGGGGTCACATAAACCAAGTACAGAATCACATGGAAGCTGCCATGAATATCACAATTTATGAAGTGAGGACCAACACTTGGCACTGTAGTCAGTGATGAAGGTGCCTCTACAACACTACATTCTTTCATGATTTTCAGTCTTCCAATCCAGCTGATTCGATAACCTTTGGGGAGGACGGCAGCCTGGCAGACCTGGTTAAGCACTCAAGAGGTAGCAATGCGTTACCACTGTAATTCCATATGCCAATAAATACATATGCCAATGTGCATATTTTAAATTTCACCTGCTCTGTTCTGGTCATCAGGTAGGTCAGGGGTGCAACATAACAGCACCT
>OMKZ01017467.1:35089-47708 GCA_900302535.1 Neoniphon sammara
ACACTGACCTCTGTTCTGCTCCCAAAAAAGTACAAGGAGGGGGATTTTAAGATATAAGGTAACAGTGCTGCTGTATTTTAGCTGTAGGCACTTTTTAATTTGGGAGATTTTTCATTTTGTTGAAAAGTTTATTTATTTATTTATCTTTTGGCACTACTTTGTACTCCACTCTGGTGTAGTACCACAGTATTATAATGTGCCAACAATGTGATCCCTACTGCCTTTATCTTATTTAGTGCCAACTGCCAAGGGTAGCGACATCTGAATTTTTACAGATGTGCTGATGTACAAAATGTCTTAAAAGTTAAGTTTAGAGACTCCAAGGTTTAATGGATTCATGTAAATGGGTTCATGACTCAGAGAAATTAAGAAGGGCCAGAAGAATTCAGGCTGACATCAAGCTCATGGAGAATGAGAAAGCAGCCAGAATTTAAACTTATGAAACATCCAAAATCTGTTCAAAATGTGATTGTTAACAAATGGAATGATGATAAACTTAGGTAAGTTTTCATTGTTTCACTAATGAGCTCTAATGTGCAAAAAATGGATTCAAACACAAGAAGACATCCTGGTCGGCATTTCAGGGTAAATTCAAATGCCTAAACAATGACTAAACAATAAACACTAGAGTCGAGGGAGGACGAAGGAGGTTTGCAGAGAGCAAATTACAATTAGAGGGACAAAACTGAGATTCATTGATCCATCTCACTTAAGCAATGGACTGACTGAAATAAATGTATTAGGCTATGTTGTTCCAAGAAATTTTGAAAGCTGTTATTTTATTGCTTAATTTTCCCTGTGTATTATGTGTACAATATTCCATGGGGCGGTAGGTTGGTTTTCCTTCTAGCCTCCCCAATGTTTTGAATCCAGTTACCACTGATAGGAATGTTTCAGTTGAGCAACAACTTGTTCATAACTAGAAAGCAGTCAGTGCAGCGAATACCTCTGCCAACACTAGGCAATTGCAGAGATATGTGAGTTCCACACGTTGGATATTCACCAAAAGTTAATCATGTACACTGCCACACCCCCTTTTGGCCAGGTGGTGTGAAAAGTGAATCAGCTCTTCCTTGCCACATGACCAACCTTTCCACAAAGTTTCATGGAAATCCATTCATAACTCTAAGAGATATCCGGCTAACAAACAATCAAACAAACAGACATACTGATTGAGGCGAAAACATAACCCCTGTCCTGCTCTGTTGGCGGAGGTAGAAAGTGATACATTAAAAGCAGAGGTGTCATTTTGTAATCTATTTGTAATTTATTTGACCATGTACATTAAGTATATTTACTATATATTTATTTCTTGGACATGGAAAATAAGCTTTGTGGAACTTTTTCAATCCATTCTAAGTCATATGTGCTTTAATCCTGTCTACAAACATCAAAAATGTAGGAATACTTCATTGAAAAATGAAAATTTTGTCATCATCTACTTTTGTAAGTCCACATAACACAATAACACATCGGGAGTTGGCGGTACATAATAGCATTTTTCCAAAATAACTGGACTGAATGTTTGTTGACTGTTTCTTTGGAGTTCCAGAAAAAATTTATACATAAGTGTTGTGAAGCTAGACGAGTGTGCCGCACCTGCTCTGTAAGGAACCAAATGTCAGTCTAGTAAGCAGGCAGATGGTGCCTTCAAATGCTGTGAGAAATACTGTAATTATGTATAAACTGGACTTGGACAGTATAATAAAATGGTAAATACAAATTTACCAAAG
This sequence comes from Neoniphon sammara, assembly GCA_900302535.1. Lineage (NCBI taxonomy): Eukaryota > Metazoa > Chordata > Actinopteri > Holocentriformes > Holocentridae > Neoniphon > Neoniphon sammara. Next base: position 36,823 of record OMKZ01017467.1, read on the forward strand.
GTGCTAAGATGGTGCTACATGCTCACTATGTTTAACTTTTAAGTGCCATGGGAAACAACTTTCAACTGATAAACTTATTGAAAATATCAATTCTAAAACCCCCAAAATTACGCCAATATTGTCTTCTTTTTTCCTATTACAGCACAAAGAAATTCTGTATTACTTAGTTTCTAAAATAGTCAGTAAAAACACTACTTTTGTATCAGCGTCCATTTTGTTATTTTTGACAAAAAGCCCCCCGCCCAAAAAAAAACCACAATGTAGAAATGTAATACTCATAAGCACAAAATTAAAGCCCTTTTCAAGCACTTTCAAGGTACATGAACCAAATAAAAATAATGTTTACAGAATTCCTTTATACCCACAACAATCAATGTACATTGTCACTTTGTTTATTTTTTACCAGCTGTTCATATTAACTTTGATTATTTAATGCTTGCTAATTTCTAGAGCACGGGATTGTTTCAAATACTAAAAGATTTTGACATGAGTGATTGTGCAGATGAAACACCAGATTATGTTGAAAATTAAGCATTTATAAAGAAGTTGAATTCAAGCCTATTCCTAACCTTGAAAACATAAAAATAAAGTTAAAATAAAGCATTTTCCAAACTTTCAAGACTTTGGGCTTAAGAAATTTCCTCAGACTGGCTCTCATCAGTCTGTGAGACAACACAACCATCCCTGGAAAGGTATTATGCATTTGATTTTTAAAGTCTTATGTTGATGCTGACCTATGAGCAGTTGACAGATCTATCTCCAGCTTGTCAGGCTCTGTTTATTCCATGCAGTGAGAAATGAACTGGCACCAGCTGATACACAGAAGGGAAAAGAACTGGTTCAAAAACCACAGCAGTGGCTCCCGCTGCTGTGCTGTGATGAGGTATGACATCACTGCACACATACTGTGCAGACAGGCTATGGAGATAAGAGGAACTGCAAGGCAGCTGTGTGCATTGAGATAATGAGGGCTGCAAGTAAGACCAGCTCCTCTTGGAGTACTTATACCCTCTACTGGTTAAAACATGTCATTTCAAACAGAGTCCAGTTCTCATTCTCCAAGGTCTGTGTTTATCCTGAGAAGTCAAGATGTCAAAACAGTATATACAAACATCTAACATCAGTTAAATGGTGCTCAATCCTGAATGGCAAACGCACCAAATTTTGAACATAGTTTAGCCAGATGAGCAAAATATAGGCTTATAATATATATGAAATTAGATCATATTTAATATATGTAAAATAGGACAAGGTACGGCCCTTCGTACAATATTGCAAAGGGCTCCAACAAAGTCAAACAAAAAAATACACTGCTATAAAAAAAAGCATGTTATGCCTTTGATATTTGACATTTGTCTGCTAAAGGTTTAAATTTGATAGCCATCCCGCAATGCTTGAGGACCCTGTCCAATTGCCTGTAATACATTACTGACCCTGAAGAAGCAGAAAATAATCTCTTAAAAGTACTATATACTAAATGCTCACAGTTAAGGAACCATATACAAAGACTGGTGTTGTGGTTCTCTGTATAGTAGATATGCGAGAGAGACTTACTGAAAAAAATAAATTAAAATAAATAATAATAATACTGAAGAACCTTTCCAAGATCAAAAGTAGTAGATATCCGTGTAGTAACACTAGAATAAAGTGGTCTCTCTGTGTAATTCAGAATTATTTTAGACCACCAACATATTTCTGAATCACCTCATCAAAATGAAAAAGAGCTACATAATCTTATTTTCACATACTGTGCAGTCAGTGCATGTTAGAAAAATATACTGATCTAAGACAATGTCTCAGTCTGTGGCAGTTTTGCTGAAACAAACACCATGTCCAGATATAGTCTGATTACGATACAGCTAGGTCAACAAAGCTGGGCTTCACATGGCATCTTCAGCTTCTAGGATGATCTGTGGATTGGATCCTGAAAATCGGTCACATATATCCCACTAAGATGTTTGTCTTTTAAGTCTGCTATCAAAAACGCTCTGAGCTGGCTCCTTAGGGGTTCATCTTCAGCCGCCGGCCTAGTCCGGATCAAGTATTTAGTTTGATAAAGACGGCTTACGAGGGATCACATGCTGTTGATTGGCAAGTTAGCCAAAGGAGAAACAATCCTCCTGAAGGTGATTAAGTACCTAAAGAAAGGTTGGGTGAGAGGCACAAGACAGCTATGTCTGTTATTTTGCATGCTCTACACGGATAGATCACGGATAGATCATGACTGGATCAGTAATAACAGGCAGAATAGAGTGGAATCGACTTGCAAGAAGACCAAGACACATGGCTCTGACCCGTCTACTACGTGTCAATTACCTTTATCAAATATTTTCTTTCCATGTTCATTGAGATGATAAAAATAACTAATACAATATATAACAGACACTTCGAAACAATAGCTAAGATAAGATAAGCCACAGCTGACCTCTAGCACTGATCTTGTTGTCTACACCAGGGTTTTTAAGAATATGTTTTCATGTTCTGGAACTGCAAGCTGACTTTCTTTAAGACTTGTTTTAAGTGATTTTGCCTTAACATGAAAATATATTTTGATTTGTATTGAGTATTAAACTGTTTAGATGTCACACTTGAACACTGACAAATAGATTCAAAATGGTGAGATTAAAACATAATGTTAAAGTAATCACTCATTGTAGTAAGATCAAATTAGGCCTACTCCTCATTTTTCTGTGGACCCCCTGGAAGCCCCTCAAAGACCCCTGAGCGTCCCTGGACTCCACTTTGAAAACCAGTAGTCAAGAAGATGGGTTAGAATCGACCTAATCCATCTCAGACAAGGTACCCAATACTATTCCATAGCCATCACCAAAAAAAAACCCCCAAACAAACAAAAAAAAAACAAAAAAAAAACTTTCCTTTACTGTAACCATAATTTAAACAGAACCATCTGATCTGTTGTACCCTGCTCTGTTTACATCAGAGTGATTTTAAACCAAGTTCATATTCTACATCCAAATTTCTCTGTCTTCTAATCATTGTTCTTCTAGTAATCATTCATTGACTGTGCCAAGCTCCTCAGTCAGTACCTCCTCTAGCCCCCACCTCATAGGCATCTGAGACTTTGGATCAACGAGACCCATGTACAGTATATACAGTAGGGCTTGGTAAGAGGTTAATGTTATTGTAAGAGTTCAAACAACTCCCAAAGTTAAAGGCGTTCTGGCTTTGCAGACAGACTAATTTATAGAAAACTCTAATGTTAACTTTGTCATTACCAGGTAAAGCCATTAATCTACAATGGACATTCTGGGGAGCCATAGGTTGGTACTTTGCTTTAAGGAATTGCATATATTGGTGATGGTGATAGGATGGCACAAAAGAAATCTAATTAATATTCTATGTAGGAAAGATATATGTACTGCCATTCTGGGCACTAAAAAACAGAAGGGAGTATGTTCTGAGCAGACTCTTGTGTGCTTGTTGTGGTGTGTTGCCCATACCCTGCCTGGAACACACATATTGTGACAGAATAGTTAGAAATTTAGGAATTATGGCATATCCCTCTAAAAAGTGATGTGAAAATTATTTTTTACTATTAATACAGAACTCTCCCATAGCTTCCAGTTTGACAACAGGGCCAAGATTCATAAAAATCTGCACAAGTAAGACCATGTGTACAAAATCAGAATGCCACTTTCATTCACTAACTGTGAGCAGTTGGTGGGAAGCATACTTAGTAGTGCTAGCAAAAAATGGCTCACTGCAATTGTAAATGCTATAGCACAGATAATAGTTTGTAGGCAAGGCCATACAAATCAAAATTACATTCAATTCACTAACGCTTTGAGACAACTCCCCCACATTACTGTGGTGCATGTAAAATCCTTTGAAAGATGTGAGCGCTGAGATCAGTTTGACCATTCAGAACTGCTGCTATGATTGCTTCAACAAGCTACACTGTCACCAGCAAGTCAGGCAAACAGGAGTATTTCCCATCCTAAATCTCAAATCAGATCAGAGAGCACATCAATTATAGAGGGCACGTCAGGACACAAGGGTGCCAGCCTTGGTGAATCAATCTTCATGCTGAAACATGCAATTTGGGCTTGTAATTGGTGATTAAGGAGGCCATTTGCTTGCCTAGTGCACTTATCAAGTGCTGGTTTGGGCCACAAATTGACTTGCGTATATTTCTTAGTGATTTAATCACAAACTCTATGCTCTTAGCTCAAGCAAAAAACAAAATATATAAAAAAAAAGTATATTAAATTTTTTTTTAAATGACTCTTGCGACAGAATCTCTGTGAATCTGGACACCAGCTGTCCTTACAGCAGATGGGTCATGGCCTTTCCAGGAATCTTTAAACCCTCTGACTTGCCAAGTAGGTGCATAGTAAGTGCACTAAGCATAGGTAGGAAGGTGAACTTGGGGATTTAGGGCTTCAGCTCTGGTTCCAAAGAGCCTTAGCAGGTGATTTGTGGATCATCCCCTTGTGGCTTAGGCTGTGAAGACCTGACAAGACTTGACCATCAATTCAGGTGTCTGCTTAACGCAGTCCAGTCAGGTTGACCAGGGATATGACTAAAGAATGGCTAACACATCCTGTTAGTGTAGCCGTTTGCAAGGGTATTTACAGGGTGATCCCATTATGTTGGATTGGAAACCACGTAATATGTTCTTAAACTTAAGTAGGAAGCATTCTGACAGCATTTATTGAAAAAATATTTCAAGAACATTGGCAATAATAAGGTTGTGTTCTTGTGACAATGAAATAAACTGCAGATAAGTTTACAAGAAGAGTATGTTGGTCTGACAAAGAATGCATGTTATTTGGAATAATGTGCATGTCGCTGAGGTGAGCAGCATGCATCTTCATGCCCGTGTTAGTAATTCTAGATTGGAGATCAAGAGAAATATATAACTAGTAAAGTTGCATAAGAAGGAAGATGCTGTGATTTTATCTCTATTTTTGGTGTTTCTTACTAGTAATATGTTATTGTTAAGTCCTTCCAGCAGTGTCCCCTGTAAAATATATTTTTTTAGAACATAACTGGTCCCACTTACAAGAGCCAGCCGCCTGCCCTTTATCATCTCAAGTGTTTGTTTAGAGCCTGTCATTTAGCCCTTCTTCTAGCATGGAGTAACGAAGGCAAAACAAATTGAGAGATTAGTATCACCAGGGCCAGGAAGGGTGGGCAGCAGCAGTGGAACTTATCACCTCAATCTTACAATCCCTTTTCCTTGGGACCTAAACCCATTTGCACCTCCTCTCCTCCTCCCCCCGAAGCCTCATGTCTGATGTGAGAGGACGACACCTCCCCTTCCGCTGGCTTCTTCCGACTCCTCGTCAAATGAACTCAAAACAAGCACAATTACAGTTAATAGGCTGGATAGTATCTCTGCACTCTCTGGCTTTGAAAAACATCCGCTTGCCCTACAAAAGACACTGCTTCTTCCCAGCTTTCCTCTATACGAGAGGCAAGGTTGTACCACCGCGACTTTTACGCTGCTGTAACTCTTACCTTTTCCTATCTGACACAAGGTCTCACTCATTCCAAACAAGGAGCTGGGTGAAAGAGCACCTTAGGAGTGTGTGTGGTATGTAAACAAGTCAGAGAGTGCATGGCTGCTATCTCTGATGACTGAGATACTGCTAGCACGGAGCCGAGGCTGCCTATCGCTGGCACTCATCTCACACAAACACACGCAGCCCAAACAATGACTGCAAAACCTCTGATAGCACAAACAACCTCCTGATGTAATTACACAATCAGGAAATTAACAAGACAGTGTGTCTGCTTCAGTGGGAGAGCAGAAGCGATAGGCTGCGAGCATATGTGGGAGTTGACGAGACGAGAGGACAGAGAGGATGGGTGGGAGAGGGTAGGGTTAAAAAGGGCTTTCAGTGCGGGTGCCCAGAGGTGCCAGCTTCCCAGCCTGCTTTACAGCCACATAGACTGCTGTCTGGGGCTGGGAGATGACAGCAGGGATAACCACAGATGGCACACGGAAAATACAAACACAGCTACATTATGTACTGGATTTTGAAAAAGTGAACATGCAGGCTGCTTGAAAGACTGCAGTGACTTTTTAAAAGTATTCGAGATTATGGCTTCAAGAATAAAATTCAAATCAAAGTCTCAGTCCTACTTGCCACTTGCCCGGCCTATTAAAAATATTACTGCATAAGAAGTATTAGGTTGCCAATCCTATCCATAAATCCACATTTTAATCAAAGTGGTGGATATTTTTTGGTTTATTAACTGTTTCTAAATTGTTGTGAATTTTGAATGTGAACTAAAGTCTCAATTCTCACTATCACCCTTGCTTGACCACACTGTATTAGAGATATCACTGCAGAATAGGGCTGTGTATTGGCAAGAATCTAGCGATACGATACGATACGATACAGGAGATTACGATTCAATATATTGCGATACTATAAGCAAGGTGATATGTTTTTTTTAAATCTGTATTTATTTTTCATTTGTATTTATCACAGTCCCTGTAACATCCAGCATTATGGCTGAAGATTACAACACTGTGCATCTAGCTGTCAGAGGTTTGAACACAACACAAAATGACCCACTGCCAGGACTCTTTGCATGTAAACAATTAAAACTTGATACAGTGCTTTTGAGAATCGATACAGTATCACAAAAGATAATATCGCGATACTCAAGTGTATCGATATTTTCTTACACCCCTACTGCAGAAGTCACATTCGATTAATATTTTGATCTTAGTTGTACATAATATTTCTGTATGAATAACTATGAATACTGCTGAATATCTACTGTATAATGCACACACACGCATATATATATATACTGTTGAAGCTAGAGTGGAAAAACAGCGAGACATAGAACTCATCAGCAGTATATTCAAGATTAATTTGTAATGACTGTACATTCTCAAACTCCATACTGGAGTCACACAGACTAGTCAGAGGCTTGTTCAAGTATTCATCAAGCTGTGTTACATTAATATGGAGTAAATATAGACTGGGTGGAGGAAATTCGAAAGGACAGTGATTCATGGCTGTCCATTTCTCATAGTCAATGAACACAAAGGCCTGACCGCAATTAATGAGTTCTCTCAAATTGCCTCTCCTTCCAATGCTTATTTTTCCATTAGCACTGAATGCTATTCAAAGGCAAATACTGGAAAGAGCTTTAGCTGAGAGACAGCTGTCAAGCAGGCTAAGACAGCAAACACTACACTTTTATCCATAACTACATGCAAACACACAGAGACAGGCAAGCAAACACATGTGTGCGCAAACACGCAACTCAAAAGGTGAGAGGTAGAGCTCTCCCTGACACCCACGGGGCCTGCCGCTCGAGGATTTGTTTTAAAGGTTTCCCAGCTCCACTCCCTTGTTTGCCCTGAAGCTTATGCTCGTCGCTCCTGCATGTATTTGTCTCGGTGCTTTTTGTGTGAAAGTGTATGCTTACTAGGTGAGACTCAGTGGGGATGTTTTTGTTCAGATGGCATGAGTGTGTTTTGAGGAATCCCTCTGTTTTCTCTGCTTGCTTCAAGAGACACCCTTTGTGCCATTAGTGACATATGTAAACATATGTGTACAGATATATACATATTTATATTCTCTGATGGAACCTGGCTGATTGCACATATTGGAACCTATGTAAGTCATTAATACAAAGAAAGAGTGAAAAAAAACTATGTACAGATCTAACCAGTATATAAACACAACACTCAACCACAGCAAGAATTCAACTTAATTGAGAACAGAATAAAATGTTTTACACCTAACACTGTAAACTAAGTGTGCGTGACTCAAATCATCACAGATTGCTTGTCACCTACACAAACAAGCGTGAGGGACAGATGATGAAAATCAAAGCCGAGCAAACACAACACTGGAGTGTCAGAGATGAATGCTGTTGATGTCACCGCCACCAGCACTTTTAAAATAAACTCCCCATGGCTGCTCGTCACCCAGTGGCACCCTGAGAAAAACACAATAGTCTGGCTGCAATCCATCTGAATGTGTTTTTCCTGGCAGGCCAAAGCGGGTGCCATAATGGTAAATGATTTCAGGGCAACCCCAGGCTCAGCCAGGGCTCTCATCCATAGATCAGCTGTACACAGCGGAGTGACCATTGTTTTTGTGCTCAACAGTGCTGTTACTGCTTCATCCCTAGGGATACGAGTGTTGACTCTGGGCCTCCACTACTCTCTGAAATGCTCAGTACGTGTCAATATAAATAGTATATGCTTATACTATCCTTGAGCTCTTGGCCAGCTTATTAACTTGTTTCAACACTCTTTCATCCACTTAATTTCAGTAACAATAAACCCAGAAATTCAGGAACAGTAAACAATGTCTTCTTATATGCTGCTAGACAATTATAGCAAAACCTAAAGGCAAATGTCCAGTGGTGAGCCATTGGTAAGTGCAAAGTGGTGGCACACTATTCATACAATATGAGTGAAAAAGTCAGTAAGGGAACAGTGCCCCACTCTGTCCACAATGGGTAAGACAAATGGGCTGACTGAATTCTCTGCTGGGCAGGTTGTCAAGAGCAATAAGGCTTAAAGAATCAAACAGGAGGTGGGCAAAGGCAAAAAGAGCATGTCTGTAACACCTTCGTGTCACCGAAAATGGATAATTAGGCTGCCCGGTAATCAGTATACACAGATGCACGCAAACAAAAATACAGACGGCCCCATTAATTGGAGACAGAGCCATTATGAGCACAAGAGGGGTGCGAGGGGCTTTGTCCCCCAAAAAGTGGGTCATGATTGAAAACCACATGGGGATATGAGAATAATATAATCTGCACATTGGGTGTGGGGGTAGGTTGTTATATTCCCTGACACTATCACCTGCCTGCCCTCTTTGTGCATGTCTGTGTACGGCTGAAATTTCACACAGCTGGGATGAGACAACACTAAACCTCCTTTTGTGTTTCTGTCAATAATCATGTTTGCACTGTCATGATCCGCTGGCTTTGGCTCCAGTAAGCTATTTGCTGCTGCACCTCTACTACCTACACTGTTGGCTGAGGTACGCCTCCTCTAGTGCTCAGGGATCAACTTAGCAGCAGTTACTGACAAGTTTTTCTTATCTTGCAGCTGCCTTTCAGCTCTTCATTTGGCCTCTCCAGTTTTAAAGCACAAACATTTTTGTAGGGGGGAAAATATTTATATATAAAAAAAAAAAAATACAATGAGGCACAACAGAGATACAAAAATAGAGGGATACAATACCATGAGGAAACAAGAAAAGTGCATTATTCTTAAATAATAATCACTTTACAAAATGAATGGAATTACAATACAGCCAAAACTAAATGTTCATATAATAAATCTGGTTTATATTATGAGACAGTGTGTTGAGACAGTTTCTAGTTATTCCATATGCCATGCCTTGTGTCTTTGCACATTATGTATATAAGAGCTTATAATAAAATTTTGTGAAAATAATTACAATGTACTCAAAATACCTTATAAATCAATGTATCAAACTGGGAATATGACACTATGAACTGGACCTGACATTATGGAGGTCACTGAAGTTAAAATCAGTTTAGTTCCGTTTTTACTGTCAATCAGAAAATAGCATGACAAACAATGCAGACCCAGGTTCAGATCCCAGCATCTTTCCTCAAGCACAGAAAACGGAGAGATGCCCTGTAAGCAAAATAATTTAGCCAACCAGATCTGACGTACCAAAGACACAGCAAAATATTTCTCATAGATGAACCTTTTGCACCTTGTAGGATTTGTTTGCGCTGAAAACAATCTGATTCTTTGCTTTATTCAAAATGCAAGAGTTTAACGTTGATAACCATCCTGAGAATAAAGTAACCAAGCAAGAGTCAATAACTGACTGAGGTAATCATTTATACACAATTGTATCAAGAGCCAGGATTTGACATGTTTGATGTTTGAAAGATATTACTGTATATTCCTAATGATTTGAATAATGTCAGAGGCCTCAAAGATCAGGATTTGATAGACCATTAACATCCTCTCTCTACATCTCTAAAAGATGCAACAATAATACAAAAGCAAGTGAAGAGAAGGAAAAGGGTGTTTTGACCAGATCAGCTGGTCTATGTGTATCTGCGGCCCAAGGCAAGGTTTTGGACAGAACCGCCATGGGATTTCACACAACGCCGACCGTCCAGGCACCTCTTGCAGCGTACAGGAATCTAGGAAACTTCACCCGCACTGTCCAGTATCCAGGTATTTATTTCACAGTCACACTGGTTGAATTTTTGGCTAAAAAGTTACTGAATCGATTTCAAGTCACTGAATCGTTTCGGATCATATCATTCTAAATGAACGAATATCGTCCTTGAATCGTATCGGCAACCATGAATCATGATACAAATCGAATCGTTGTTAATACGAATCGCTACACCCCTACATATTACACCTTGACTGTTACACTTTCATCGATGGAATTATAACTATGAAATTTAGGAGAGAATAGCCAAAAAATTGATGAGCAAAAGGAGGCAAGTTCATCCAGATGTGACTATGCTCAACTCAAAGTGGAGATTTTGTTTCTAGTTTTATAAATACCTGTATACTGATTGCTTTGTTTTTTTGTAGGACTTCAAATGCCTACTTAAAGGAATACTCCAACACTTTGGGCAAAATACCCTTTTTCCAACTTACCCATACTGAGACAAGATTGATACCATTTTACCAACTGATGAACAAATATGTTCAGCAGTTAGAGTTCCTCAAAAAATAAATAAATAAATAATAATAATAATAAATAAAAATAAATAAAAATAAAGATGTGTATTTCAAATACACGATACATTGTATAAATAAGGCAGCTTTGGAGTTGCTGTAATGTTTGTTTGTTTTTTTAGCGCTAGGCTAATGACTCCTGTAGACATCAAGTCTTTATGCTAAGCTAACATGAAATGCTACCCAT
>OMKZ01017468.1:0-12056 GCA_900302535.1 Neoniphon sammara
TGTGCGTGTAGGCCAGGCCTGAGGAGAAGGACACCACAGATCCTGATCCACTTCTTCTCTTTGTAAATAGACAGACAAACCATGGGGGTTGAACGTCTTCTCAACCATGCTGGGGATTCCTGCTCTATGCTTTTAGCTTGTATTGCTGTGTGCATGTCAAACATGAGCTTTTCTTTGCATGGCTTTAGTGTTAATGTTCCATGACAAACTCACTCCTTCTCTCAGCCTTCATCACCTCTCTCCACAAAACTACCTTCTTATGTTCAAACCCACCCCCTCACCCCCCCTCTATTTCCCTTACTTTTCACCCTCTCTGCTTTTATTTAAGCCCTTCTTTTTGTTTCTTGTTTTCTTGCTCCCGCTGCCCTTTCCCCTCCTCCTCCTCTTATCTTGTGCACAAAGTTTCGAATGATGCTTCCTCTACTCTGTACCACTCTCTGGAAAGCTCAGAGGTCTGGGCTCTCTCTGCCTTTAGGTGGAAGGGGCACAGGGAGGGGATATCAGTACTACAAACACAAAGCAATACCCTATTTGTTCACCCTCCTATCTATTTTCTACAACGGGAAGCTAGCAACACTAAGGACATCCGATGATTCTGAGGCCCAGAGCGGCCTTTTTACAGAGCAGGAACAAAACCGACTGATGTAATCCCCATATAACATAACTGTGAGCATCTTCAGTGCTGAAACAAATAAACTCATTCAGTTATGGTGTGTGGGTGTTTTTTTTCCCTCTTTGTGCCTGTGTGTGTATGTGTGAGGGCTGACCTGGGCCAAACAGCAGGTTTGATTGTTTTATCAGACATCTGGTGCCAGGTGGGAGGGGTTAATCATGCTTTGGTATGAATGAGTGAAGTTAAGAGTATGTTGTGATTAAAATAGTATAGTCTTGTGTGATTGCTTCACAATTAACTTCACAATTATCCTAATTTAGGAGACACTCTCTCCCTCGTACTCTCAGCTACTCAGATAACTGCTTAGATTGTTTATGTATGTAGGTATTTATTTATTTTTGCAAATATTTTTGCAGTTTTATTTTTGCAATGTATTTATTTTTGCAAATTTGACAGACATCTTGAAGTTATGTGCACATGCAAAAGTTACTTGCTATCCTGGAGTTCAGGTAAGTAAGTTCTGTACCAGTGTAATCCAACAGATGGCGCTACATGTTTTGGAAATAGTCTCAAAACATTTTGTGCCAACAAAATTAACAAAGGACACTGTCTGTGTTTACCAGGCTTGGACCTTTATTACAATATTCAGCATTAAATCAGACTTTATGTAGTCTAAATCCCATGTTGGATTCTGCTATTGTACCTTTGTAGGAAGCATTTAAGATAAGCATATATATAAGCTTAATTAACTGTTAGAGTGTACACGACCTGGAAAAACGACAACTACACAAAAGCCTTTTAATAATAATATTAATAATTTGCTTGGATTAAAAACAATAAAAAGGGAACACCCTGTTAAATACTCTCACATCTTTTTTTCTCTTTAAATAGAAAATGTCCATCCCACTCTTTGCTAAGTATTTTGTTTTTTCCTGTTATGCTTAGTTTTTTTTTCAAAAATAGAAAATAAAAACAAACAATTACATAAAAAGAAGGTACATTTGTTAATCCAAAGCTTCCATCAATGCTTGGCTCCATGTCCACCTTCTCCCTCCCAGTCCCTGACACGACTTGGGATGGGACGAAGCCAAATGTCTGTTAACTGATTATTGAATAGATGCTTGACTCTTCCATCACTATCCAGAGCTTCAGTCAGAACCAAACGGGGTACTGATGGACCCAATCCTCCCAGACGATAACCGCTTGTCATGTCATATTTTGTCCATTAGAGGGCAGCAGTGTCCCACAATTCAGAGTCCTCACCTGCTGCTTCCATTTGTTGCTTCTTTCTCCATTCAAGCTTCCAGAGCCATGGAGAAAAAGCATCACATCGTCCAGACTTCTACCTCATAGACATACTGTACACTGCAATAAGTGTTGAAATGGAGTGCTCAAGCACTGAATGTAAAACACTGACTTGTCAATGGAGCATAGTCCAACTGATGGCAGACACCATTTGGTCTGGGTCCATTACAGTGTCAAGGAAAAACAGAAGTTGTGCCTTCTCACAGATGTAAGATCAGATGTTTTTGTGCAGCAATCTGTCCATGACTTTAAAATATCTGATCCTGTATCAGTGATAAGCTCAAACTTCTGCTCCCACCATGTCCTTCCACTCATTTCTGTCTTCTCTCCTCAGCATCTCCCGCGTCCTCCTCAAACTCGGGAGGTGACGTGGAGAGAGCGTAGTCGTTGAGCCAGGGTGGCCTCCAGCTCTTCCAGAGGTGAGTCTCCCCGGACGTGGGCCAGAGTAGAGGTGGAGCTGGCCCCTGGTCGGGCCCCGGAGGGACCCAGCAACAGGCTCCTGAAGCCCTCTCTCTCCAGCAGTGCGGGCATCTGCTGCAGGAAGTAACCTTCACAGAATGAGCTCAGCTCCACTGAACCATGGGCCTGCAACAGGAGAGGAAGATAGAACGGTGGTGTATTGGTTATCTTTTTTGCCACATTAAAAACAAAGCTATATGGTGTTAAGAAAAAATTCTTGACAGTGCTTACAATATATTTTGTTATACTGATAAGAACACAGCTATTTGCTTGATTAAACTAATTAGTTAATATTAAAATACTGCATGGAGCAATGCAAAATAGATTTGAAATGTGTATTCCTGTGTGCAACGATTGTAATTTTCTTTTTGATGCATTTAATTAGAAGCCTTTCAAATACAGCATTAAAGAAATGATATGTTTTGGAGTATGTATGCATTTTTCATATATTAACATGACCTTCACTTCCGAGTCATATAAAGCATGGCTCTACTAACAAAAAAAAATGCAATACTTATTTGCATAGTGCGTATATTAGTAAAGCAACATTCAGGTTTTGAAAGAATGTACTATGTGTTTGTGTGTGCATGTTACCTTGGCTGTCTTGTAGACATTGACTGCATTGTCAAGGTTAATGTGCTGAGAGCATTTGAGCTCACAGTGCCTCTGTAGCGCCCCCAACTGGAACAGACTGGCAGCTGACAACAACTACAAGAGACAGCAACAACCAATGTTAACACTGGAGTACTGCCAAATGAGATACAGTACATAACAATCAGTAACACACAGAGGGTCACAGGGTGGATATATGTTTAAATATAGCATCTGCACTGCATCATTTTGAATCCAAGCTGTCTTGCTGGGAGCAGTAAAACTGCTGTATTGATGCACATGGAGAGGCTTCCCTAAGCAGGAGATTGTCCTGTGCAAACTTGTTTCCCATTCATTCATTAGATTCCAATCCAAACCACATGTTTTGCTGCTGCAGTAATCTTATTTCCCTTTGAAGTTTCATCTAATCTGATATTTTTATACTGTCAGTGATACAAATCTGAACATAATTTATCTATTTTGTATTGGCTCGTCGTCGTTTGTAATATCTGCTTTTATAGATGTTAGAATGTCTTTCATTATCAACAGATTTTGAACTGGAAGAGATAATTTTCCACTGCTCACAGGTATAGAAAAAGACTGCTAGCACTGATAGGAAGTTAAATATACACAGCAAGTACTCTGGTGCCTTGTGTGTAACTATATAGTAACTGTTTTCACCTCCAGCAGGTCAGACACGTTGTTCTTCAGTGACTCTGTTCCACCACAGTACAGGTATGACATCATCATCTGGGGAGAGAAGAGGTCAAAGGTCACATTTACCATCCAGTAATGACCAGGGACATCTAGCAGCAATGAATAATACATGTTTTGTTTAAGGTCATAACCAATTTTCCATCAATGCTGTTCCATCATGCTAAGAAATAATGAAACAAAGTTGTGCTTTTATTAAAAAACAAACAAAAGTTACCTGGAATATGTTGTACTTGATGTCACTGATCTCAATCTCCTTGCTCGGGCTTCCATCTGGTCCAAAGGATGCCAACAGAGACTTGAATCTGATCAAGAAAATCACCATTATCAAATCTGTCCCAGTATGTCTCTGAATAGGTTCAAGTACCTCTTCTGCTGTGCAAGTGTGAATTCTGCAAATTCACACATATTCTAACATCCATAGCCAAACTTCCCTCAGTCCAAACCTGTCCTCACTCACCTGTCAGAGGCAGTGATCAGCAGGACTCTGTGGCCATAGAATGGCTTCCCTTCCACCAGAAATGTCACATCTGACATCTCCTGGTTGTTCAGGAAGTGAGGGTCTGTCGGAAAACACATCAACTCAATACAACCTCACTCACAAGCCCAATTTTATTTCAGTTTAGACATCAGTTTAGCTGATGCACGCATTCGGAGAAACTCGCAATACACAAGCAGGTTCCGTCTTGCTTTGACAGGCTGCGTGACAGCTGATGAACACAACACTGACTGTAATGTCTGCTTCAAGTATAAGCATGCTTTTTAGCTGAAACATCCTTAATTATCAAGTAAACTCCTTTGAACATTTTTTTAAATGGTAAGCTAAAGATGTGAGCATACAGTCACTCCAGTCCTCTGGTAACTGAGCTGCCAAAGGGCAGCTGAGCTATCTTGATATAAATGTATAATAGATGGCTGCAATTTCCTGCAGTGTAAAGTTTTCCTACCAAGCTGTGCTGAGAGAGTAGCCTTCATCTCAGGGATGGCTGGAAGGGGTGCTGGGCCAAAACAGTGACTGAAAATGGTTGCCAACTGCTGGGTAATGGCATCGTTCTGAAAGTAAATGAAAGAAAGAGTGGGGGAGAGCATTAGATCTCATAGCAAAAACTCATTTAATCTTTTTTTCCATTTATTTTTCTCAGCAAGGGTGCATTCATGATGAAAATATGAAGGAGGAGATAAATAGACGCAGTGAGGATTGATTGTACCTTGGTGGTGCGTAAGATGTTGAACATGAGGGGCAGGCCGATGGAGACCAACTCCTGGCAGTAGTCCTCCTCTCTGATGGTGGTGAACTCTCTGAGGAGGGACAGAGTGACTCCGGCCCTGGACTGCTGCTGAGCGCTACGCAGAGACTCCAGCCACACATGCAGTTTCCATGGTACACCTAGTTAGGAAGAAGGGACAGGTCTTGAGGAAAGGTCTTGGAGTCACCAAAATTGACCAAATTGTTCTTCTAGGCGTCATGAATGTGCACCGCAAATTTGAAAAAATTTAAATGAAAGGTTTTTGAGTTATCGTGTTCACAGCCAGGACTTGTCAGGTCAAATCCATAATATCCCTGACCTATCGGGGATATAATATTCAGGGATATGATAAAGCTATTTTTTACTGTCATTTCTCCAAGTCTGGCTTTTACAATATTCATAGGGTCTTCAAATCTAACCCTAATAAAAAAAATAAAAATAAAAAATAAAGTCTTTTTGCTGTGATAGGTACCCAAGGCTCGTAGCTCCATGGTGACATCCAGGTATCCGTGCTCAGCGCTGTAGTAGCTGGCCTCTTGCAAAGCCTTCATCCTGGCTTTGCAGAGCCTGGGGATCCCTCCTTCTGGCAGGGCCCCTGGGCCCGAGGACGGGGTGGGGAGGGGGGAGAGAGGGAGGAAAGGGCAAATGCCGGCCTCCTCGCCCTCCACCCCCTCAGCCAAGATCTCCTCCAGAGACAGGACGTCCTCTTTGACTTGCTGGGGCTGGGTCAGTAGCTTTCTCAGCACGTTCCTGACAGGGTAGATGGGAGGACGAGGAAGGAAGTGGTGGGAGGAAAGAAAGAGAGAGAGAGAAAGAGGGAAAGAAAGAAACATTACACATTTGAACAAAAATACACATACCATACCCATTTCAGTGACCCTGTACCCTGCTCTCTGATTACATTATCTGTCACCCTCACAGTGGAATGTGAAGTGTTGAGTCTACATCCTGTTCACACACACACACTCAGTGAACAGGTGGAGTGTTTTACGCTACCAGTTGGTGCTCTGAGACAGATGGACTCTCTATGGAAGGAGGCCCTGACCCAGCCGCTCATACTCTCATACTTCTATTACACCTCACAGCACAGGAGATGGACGTCTCCTCAAAGAGGGACAGGCTTCAGAAGCGGGCTTGAGTCAAGGATGATGTAGTGCTGACATGGTTAGCATTATTTCTAAAAGACTTTCTCCCTGTCTGAGGTTCAGAGGCTAAAAGCAGGCAATTCATCAGGACCTTACAGCACCATCTGTTGTCAGCATGCTGCTGGGGAGACATACCTGTGTCCATGTGCGGCGGCATGACTGAAGCAGTTCATATCTTCGTACAGGGATGATGTAAGGGCATTTCCATCATGTGTCTTTGATAAGGGGTCGGCACCTCGAGCCAGGAGCAAACTCACCATCTCATAGTTGCCTGGGAGGCAGGTATACAGTTGGTTACATACAGATACAGCTTATAAACATATTTAAATAGCTGTTACAATAGGAATTTTTGCCAGTATCAACCTTAAAAAGTATTATTAATGTGTGCATTCCCAGTATAGACATGGTAAAAATCAATGGTCCAGTGCATTCTACTTAACATGTTTCCGTTATTCTTAGTATGTTAATTCCCCAAAATTGTTAATATTTTTTATTACTTTATTTCTTCTATTATATTTAGTGTTTTTATTGCTCATATTTTTGTGTGTGCTTATATTCTACTTGTTTGCATCGTATTACATTTGGCTATCTGTAAATTTTGTCTTATTTTAGCTTATTTTATATCCACAAACATAAGCAGGCAAACACACTCTTCTTAGTGGGTATCACTGGCACACTGTTGCTGGATGGTATGTACGTAGACTGTGTTTCTTGGAGTCTGTCCCTTTTACTACAGCTATGCGTGGCCTTCAGAGGATCCCACAGAGGAATGCCGCCCAGAGGCTTCTAAACAACCACAGGCAGCACTCCACTCCCCTCGCTCTCCCTTCATCTCTGTTTTACCCCAAAACTCTCTGTTCCTCATTCCTTGCTTTGATGTGCCCTTCATGACTCAGTCTCTTGCTAATAGTCAGTCTTTTCAGAAAGCGAGCACACTAGGATGATTGATAATTGTGGGAATTACTATTAGTGGTTTCAGTGAAAGCTACTACAGCCGCTTTCATCTCTTCATTTGATTAAGAATTTATGGTCATACATCTTTGGAATCTATTGAAATTCGTAATTTATCTACTGTAAACATTGCACTTGCTGGAACAACTGTAAATGAGACAGCATTATAACTCAGTGTGCCTTGTGGTTTGTTTGTGTGTGTGTGTGTGCGTGTGCGTGTGCTCGCCCACCTGCTGCTGAAGCCAGCTGTAATGGAGTGTCTGCTGTGCTCTCCTGTCCGTTGCGGACCGCCGCGCCCTCCACGTTGGCCCCTGCATCCAATAAGAGCTGGAGAGACACACATACAGTATGTGGGTGACACACAACATCTGCTACATTGTTTTATGTTTGACATGCTGCGTTTCAGTTATGGCTCTGACCTCTGACTTCACATTTGTTAGTGTACTTTTGAACGGCTCAATGTTATATCCGGGGCTAGCTACTGCAGAAGCTCTTTGTTTATCTGTGTAGAACAACTTGCACTGAAACTGAAGGACATTTCCTCTTTGTGGGTGGAGCAACAGCGCAGCAATAGTGCATTTCTATAGTGGCTATATCTGGTGTGCACTACATGGGTGTATATGTGTGTGTTTTTTTTTCCATACCTGCACCACGGAGATGTGTCCATGCAGCACAGCGAAGGTGAGGGCTGCCCAGTGCCGGCTATCGGGGTGCACAGATGGGTGCTTTGGGGAGCAGGGTGGGACCTGACAACACAGGACAGATCAGTGATACACACCAAGAAAATACACTCAAGCATTTACACCATCTGTGACTGCTTCTGAGAATTCGGATGGTTTAAAAGCCCCATGAAATGTTTATCTTATTTGCTTGATTTTATTAATTTTCTGTTGTAACAAGATGTTGGGGTGTGAAAACGTGGTGAGGGATCATTTAAAATTGTAAACCAATAGAAAATCAGTTAGGGAGAGAAACAGTTTTATTTAATTAGATGGATGGTGGGACAGGATTGTTCAAACATTTTATTGGTTGCAATTTTTGTTTACGCCTACCGATGCAGCATGGGATTAAGATGCTCTATTTTCCATGAAGGTGAAGTAATGGGCGCCATTGGGGCTTTAAAACTAATTCACCCACAGAAGACGTGTACTTTTTACACAACAAAGCTGTCCATCTGTTAGTGTTGTAGCTGCAGTATTTACCGCCACGTCGAGGTTGGCCCCAGCATCGATCAACATCTGGACCAGGGCCTCATCTCCAGCTGAGCAGGCGTACATCAGAGGGGTCATACCCTGATTGACGAGCACAGGACGGGTAGAGGGGAACGAGGGAGGTGGATGGAGGAGAAGACAAAAAATATATGAGGCAGTGCTGGGGAGAATGATCTATGAATGTTACTTCTGATTCATATTGCTGCAGTATGTCTCAGCTCCAATCAAAACATATGGCAGACACACACAAAGACACAGACTCCCTCAGTACCTGGTCGTCCATGCTGTTGACCCCGTCTGGCCCAAGTAGGTCAATGGCTTGACCAATGAGATCAGTGCGTCCACAGTTGAGCATACGAAAGCCCAGATCTAGATGGAATTTGTCTGTGGCAGCTTTGGAGTCCAGACGCTTAAATGAACTAAAACAACACTCAGGCCTGATGGAGAGAGAAAGAGTCAGAGAGAGTAATTATTTCAGTTATTAAATCCTCTACTAAATTACTTCCTTGTAGCCCATGCATAAATTTATATTTAATTTATATTTTCTTTCTAAATGAATGCACACTTTATAGAAAAGTTGATGAGACAGATTACAGCCAGTTAACAGCCATTAATATATAGTGCATAACTATTTGTCAGTGTGACCAATTATATTACAAAGCTATAGCTGATCGATTAAAGAAACAACATTTGACAAGTGTGTGTGTGTGCATTTACTTACTTCAGCTGTCTTGGTTCACAGTCCAGGCCTGGAAGGAGCTGCCTGGCGGTCTGTCTGACATCATCGCTGTCCACCAATAGGCTCCTGCGATGCTCGGCGTGAACGATGGCCACTCTCATCCACTCCATCAGGGGTGGCAGCAACAGGAAGGGCCTATAAAGAGAAGAAACATATAATACCACTGCATCATATCTACTGGTTTATTACAGTTTCTATTGATGTCCAAAGTACATAACAGCAGATTTACCAGATATTCAGCTCAAAGTAACTGTAATGGATGGTAGAACTAAATTGGACAAGTTGATAAACCATGAGGTCATTTCTGTAGTGAACCAATAAACTATCAGTTGACCTAATATGAACAACTGTCTCAGCTGAGTGGGAAGACTTCCCCTTCCAGCACTCATGACTCAGTCATGTTGAAGAGGAGCTTGTAAACTGTGTTCAGCAGGATGATTTAGGCATGTCTAGAAGTACTTCCCCTGATCCTGACCAGTGTGCGCTGAGTCACACTATCACACAAGCAATAGACATATATGACTAAAGAGTGTTTATATGTTGGTTGCCAGGTGGTGAAGTTAAACATCAGCCTTCATTGACCGCAAGCGCTGACGGGGAATTCAAGAGGAACGAAAGGCTTTACAGGGCCTGGCTTTTAAATACATTACTGATCTGCTGACCCCTTATGAGTCTGGGCCCTCCCTTAGATCTGTGGGTGCGGGACCCTACTGGTCATTCCTAAAGTCCAGTGACTGAGTGTCATCGGACTTTTGTGTTCCAGGCCCCCCCCCAACCCTGGAGAGACCTGCCCGCAGAGCTTCGGTTGACTCACTTTTAAAGTCATTGTTTACTTGGTGTCTCATTTTATTGCTGATTTATTCTGCTGCCGCTTGTCGTGCTGTTATCTGTGAAGCATTCTGTAACTCTGCTAAGAAAGGCGCCATATAAATAAAGTTTATTGTGATTCTGAAGACTGCGGGCTCCTTTTCACACTCCTTGGAAATGGTGAAGCACCCTAAAATTAGTTAATGCGGTTTAAACATGAATGCATTTTCCAACTTTTAGCCAATTTTAAAAAATAAAATAAATACAGGACAAAGAAAAGACAGGATGGAGTGCAAAAAAGATGAGGGAAAGCTAAAAAGAGAAATGATTGACTAGAATGACCTGAACCTGAGGGAAAAGGGTAAAATGTCACTGAGGGGCGGAGAGAGTAAACATCTTTCAGAAGTATGAAAGAGAGCAGAACATTCACTCTCTTTCATGGTTTTTGTGAACGTGGGATGCTAAAAGTCACTGGGATTACTCAGCTGCTCTCTTCACCTATCTCTTTCTCTATTCTCCTTCTCACTTTGTCACTCATTCCCTCTTTCTCTCCATTGTTCTTCTCTCACAGCTCTTCTTCTTCTAACACACTCTTCTTCACTTGATGATGATGGCCATCTGCATCCCTATACGTCTGGCCAGTTATCTGCTGTCATACCCTTTCTTGTCTATGCGTTTCTCTCACCATATGTGGATATAATGGAGCAGCGAACAATGGCACGCTATTCTGAGTTGTATTGTTGTTTGCCTTTGATCCTGCAAAACATCATTCAGAGTGTGTTAATGATTGTTTGAACACCGTCTCTCTGTTATCGCAAGTGACGATGCCGACAGTCCCCTGCTGTGATGTTATTCTTAGCGGCGGCTTTACCTTTGTTCTGGGAGGAAACATACACTCAGATGCATATCATAAATACAGATGAAGATGAAGACACGCACACCCATGCAGCATGCACATGGAGCACATAAGCATGCACCATAAAGCATTATGCTGTGTGTGCTATAGGGATTGCAGTTATTGTTAATGAGCGCTGGGACCCCTGCAGTGCCATTCATTCTCCTCGCTGTGTTTACTTTAGGTCTGAAGAGGTGCACAGCAGATACCTTGGTGGTTTCCTACAGAACAGCTCCACATTATCTCTCATTCATCTTCTCTTGTCTCCAGGACTTATTTGCATACTGTAGGTAATCCTGTTCTGTATAGGTTAATGTCTCCTCCATTAGTATCTGCAGGTTTCACAGAGCCAAATTTACGTCTCTTGAACACCTCTTGACTCTTTTTAATGCTACACGGAATTTAATACCACTAATTTAACAACCAAAATAAAGACGCTAAGCAGGTAAAACCATACTATATCTGACTGAACATAGCTAGTGAACTATAATATGAACTATTAAATTATGAATGGGCACTATAAGAAAATGGACAGCAGGAAGTTTGTTGTTAAAGTCAATTGTGTTTAGTAAAGCAGCTACAAAAAAAATAGCTAATGAACTATAACATTAAATACTAAATTATGAATGGACGCTATAAGAAGATGGACATCGGGAAGTTTGTTGTTAAATCTAATTGTGTTCAATAAAGCAGATGTAATAAAAACAAATAAACAAACAGACATGCCCTATTTTATTATTATCCCTAACCCTGTACCCTGTCTGCACTAATGTGTAAGTGGACATGCAGTGCAAAGAAGTCTGTATAGTTAAAACAATAAGACTTATTATGCTTAAGATGTTTTAACATTTTGATTTCATTCTTATAAGACTTTAACTGTGGATATTTAATTTTAAGAAGTTTTTTCCCTCTACTTCTCTGTCAGATGGAGGCCCAGTAGTTTATCAATCAGTGATCAATGAGGAGGAGGGGCTCTGCTGTCACACAGGTGTGGCAGTTAACAAGCAGATGAGGGACTGATGGGGGCTGAGGGAGGAGAGAGAGGGGGGGGTGATGTGGAATGGAGCTGATAGGTGGGGAAAAGAAGGGTTTGAGTGATGGCTGGGGAAATGGTTAGGATGAAGATGGGGGTTGGGTGGCAGTTTGGGGATAGTGATGCGGGTGTGGAGTGACAAGGAGGCTGTGTTTCTGAAAGTAGTGAGAATCAGTGCTTGTAATACGCTCTGTTCGACATGAGTTGGGGGAAATTGGTGTGTGTATGTGTAAATGTGTGTGTGTGTGTGTGTGTGTGTGTGTGTGTCTGGTTCTCTACTCCCGATCACTCCCTCCCAGGCAAACACCCTGCTACTTTACTGCATGCTTGCTTCCAGGCATGCACG
>OMKZ01017469.1:0-10730 GCA_900302535.1 Neoniphon sammara
CCAAGAGAGAAGAGAGAGAGGGAGAGAGCAGCACGGGGGAGAAGAGCAAATGAGTGAGCGAATGGGAGACCGAGAGAGGGAGTGAGCGAGAGAGAGAGAGAGAGAGAGGGAGGGAGGCGAACAACACTGCAGACGCTCACCCACTGTCACTGCTCCACAGCCAGAGGACAGAGGCAGCAACGGCAGCGGCAACGGTGCCACCGGATACCATGGAGGAGGGAGACTGTATCATCCATCTGCAGCTCAATCCCTCGCACTGACATCCTCCCTCTGGGACCATCCTGCGAAGTTGGGAGGAAAACAAAGAGGAGAAATCACTCTCTCTGCCCTTCAGGAGAGCGAGCACCGGACCTAAACTCCAGCAGGACTGATACCACACACACACACGCACAGGCACACACTCTCTGTCTCTTTCTCTCTCTCACTCTCTCTTTTTTCTCGCACACACGCAGACACACGCTCAAACTGAAGCACACTTCACTTCTCGTTGCCTTTTTCGGACCAGCGGTGATTTTTTTCCCCCTCTGCCTTCACTGACCTTCTGAACTGAGTGGATTTACTTTTATCCTGTGGTGGACCATGGGGCTGGGGTGGAGGGGTGCAGGGACCCTCCGCAAAAGGACAGAGGCAAGCGGGTACCTTTTGGTGACATTGCTGCTGTTCTGTGGTTTCTGGAGGGCTCGCACACAGACAGATGATGGGAAGTCTGTCTATTTCTGGGAAACAGGTACTGTTACACAATTAAATCGGAATGAAATATGATCCGCTGGTTTACGCGCAGAGCTTTAGGGCTGGTTTAATGTTTAATTTGTGTGTGCTGTTGATGCTGTTTGACCTCTCACACTCAGAAGCAACAATCAGCCAGATCTAATTTAGAATATCTTGTGTTTTTATTTAATTGTTTGTAGAAAATGTTAATTGTGGCACAGCTTGTTCAATGTGTGAAACCTTGTTGCCTGTAGCTTTTATACAGCGCATTGAACTGTATCTCTTCCATTTTTATCATGAATATAACAACAGTTTGTTTGATTTAATACAAAAATAGGCCCAAAATACTTACAGATGACACAGTTTTCTTGTCTCAGAAATCCGTTGTTTTAGGTATGCGACTCAGCGCTGGTGAACTTCAAAGATACATGCACTTGAAAGATGACCCAGAAATCTACAGTAGAGCTGTCTCCTCATACCAATTGCATGTGGCACATAGCGATTGCATAGTGATCCATTCATGAATGGATTACTTTCATCTCCCTGCCTCTCAGGTGATGCACCATAATTGGAATTTGCTGCTGTATGATACAGCATGCAGATGATTGATAGGCATTGCCGCACAGTAGTGCTGGGTGAAGGAAATGGGGTGGAATCGCTTTGACAATATTGATGTGTTTATAACGTCAGCACTGAACAAGTGGGGATTGTGGTGGTTAAACTGCATTCATGCAGTGAACTGGATTGATGGGTGGTTATAGTATTTCTTTTCTATGCTGTGATGCGTTTTGCACTGTGAATCTAAGTACCTTAAACTATTGATCAGAGACGGAACCATATTGAGTCACTTTAGTGTCGTCCTGTGATTTATTGATCAATATTACTACTGTTGTCGTACCGGGAGCCAGCAGCAATAAGCTTACAACCAATCATGGATCATGAGGACTACTTTAAGGATCCAGGTTATAGAGGATTTTGCAATCAGAAGACGCTGGTGGGCACTGGGAAGAATTAACCTCTGCAGTCTTGAAGTCCTTCGCCCGTGAAGTCCTTCCTCAAGAGGTAGTAATTAACTCTCTCCACCTGCTGCAGTCCTCTTAGAGACAGAGAAGGTCAGAAGGTTAAGGTTGTCCTCTCACACACACAAACACACCTCATCAGCGAGTCTATGCCGCCGATACGGTGGCAGTACGTCCGTACAACCGCTCTTCCTCCCTAACCCTAACTGTCTTACCCCCACCCGGCTTGTCCCGCCCCGCCTTGCCCAGCGCCAGTCCCTAGTCTACGTAACCGCGTCTCTCCTGTGGCTCTGCATCTTTAAAGAGGATGTAGCTGAGTAAGGAGATTAAAGGAGCAGGGATTTAACAACCCAGGAAAGACAGCCTAGGGAACAGACTTGAGAAAGAGAAAGGCAGAGTGAGCATTGCAGGCAGAGAGGGGGGGACTAACCTAACCTACATCCACCCTACTGTAGGTCATAGTGATTATGCCTCTCTCCCACACTACAGCACCTTTCTCCCACGCTATACACGCTATCTTCCCAACTGGAAAGCTCAAGGCTCTCTGCTTTGAAATGTAATCCAGTGTTGGGAGTTTGTTTGCTTCATTCCAAATAAAAGGTAGCGCATTGATTTCAGCCCCGGAGTCTTCTTTTTTTCTTTGCCTCTTTGGTTTGACAACTGCCTGCAGAGTATTAAAATCACATAGGGCAATTTAGTGCTTTGAATCCCAGTGCTTTTCATCAAAATGTGATTATGTTTGCACAAGATTTGCATACTTTTTCTTGCCAATCGAAGCCTGTTTTTTTTTTTTTTTTTTTTTTTTTAAAATGTGATGATGTTTGTGCACATTTGCGGAGTGTGCAGTGGAGGGAATATTCTTGTGGCAAGCAATGCTCTGATGTTTTGCATATTGATGAGTCTAGCTGAAATACAGCCCCTGTCTTCAAAACTGTGGGGAATTGGGCCTGCATTGCTTTTATTGGCTTTTGTGAAAATATGATCTATATGTTTTGGAAGGTGAGCCGTTTCTGCAGTGGTTTTTGCTTTGGAGAATTCTATTCAAATGAGGCAGACAGAGACAACAAGCTCTGCCAGACACTGGTGGTGATGTTTCTGAAGGTGGCGGTAAGGATAACTGGTGAAAAAAGGAAAATGATTACAGCCACCATGAGGATGGGGCTGATGATGATGGTGATAATGGCATGCCACAGTTTTCTGGGGCCTTTGAAAGATTGCAGGGAGTTTGTCTCCATCTAAGACGCTATTTTCACACCATTTTTCCTCTTGTCGCTGCTTCTCAGCTGTGCACTCCCTATTCACTTTTTTTTCCCTCTGCATCTCTGTTGCTTTCTTTGTCTGGCACACACATATTTTGCATTGCATTTGCTTGCAGTTACTGTGCAATAAAATGCTGTTAAAATCCTTAGCAACATTAAAGCAACATTATCAGCTATCAATGAGTACAAAGATCAAAGCCACAGTGCCCTGACAATGTATAATAAATATTCCTGTTTTCCTGAGAATATTCATGTATAATAGACATGTGATAGGTGTACACACACACACACACACACACACACACACACACACACATGCACACAGCAGGT
Organism: Neoniphon sammara; assembly: GCA_900302535.1. Classification (NCBI taxonomy): domain Eukaryota; kingdom Metazoa; phylum Chordata; class Actinopteri; order Holocentriformes; family Holocentridae; genus Neoniphon; species Neoniphon sammara. The sequence continues at coordinate 3,317 of OMKZ01017469.1, forward strand.
GCAGTCTCTTCCATTTTGGTACTGTGCATGTGCTTCATTAGACGCTGTTGGTGAAGCGACAGGGTTGCCAGGTCTGAGCTGTCAAGACCTCACATGCCTGCCTGAGGACAGAGCAATTACTAGCAGTAGTGTAGATAAGGATATATGCAAATGTCTATGTACACCCCAGTTTATTGGCATTTATACTATACTCAACTATCAGTGCAACTGTTATTAAACATACAGGGTGGTGGAGGTTACACTAGTATATCTGCCCTTATGGCAATTCTGCAGCTGTGTCGAGTGTGTTCCACGTACATATGTACCAACATAATTTGATTCTGACCCATGCCCTTTGCTGCATGTCATCCCCTCTCTGTGCCCTGTATTTCCTGTCTCTCCCACCATAACTATCCAATAAAGCAGAAATGCCCAAATAATCATCTTAAAAAAAATCAGCTATTTCAAAGCATTGCAGTATTATGATGTCATATGTCTGTTTTATCCTTGATGTCAGAACTTAAAAAACAGTGGAGAAGGAAAAAAATATAAAGTACAAATAAAATGCACCTTGACAGAAAAATAATGTAAATTCAATTTTTTGTGGAAGCCCTCTTTTTTTCTGTCTTGAGTCATGCATCAACAGGTGCCAAACCATTTATCGGTCTGATCTGATATCCTGCTGTGATCACTATGTCTCCACCCCCTCCACTGACACGTAATCTGCCATTAGGATCCAGATTATCCATCATTCAGATTACGCAGGAGTCGTGGATGGCCTCTGATCAGGCCAATCCCATTTCACCCATCGACTCGCTTCATCAGGTCTGTTCACACTGCATAGCACGTGTTGCCCTGCTCTAGGCCTATTAGTCACCTGAGTCATGCACGGGATATTCAGCTAATTGCTCCAAATAACTTCACCACATCACTTATTCCGTCAATGTGTTGGACGCTAAGTAAACACAGCCATATGTTTAGGTGTTTATAGTTACGTGTGTGCTTGGATGCATGTGTGTGTTTCTGTACATATATACACACAAACATGTAGAGTCTGAAATTGACACCAACTGCTGGTAAATTTAGTCTTTGGCGGATAAATCAATCAAGTGTCAGATCACCACACTAGCTGGTACCTTTTGGAAACATCATTTGAATGCTTCAGTTATAGTACAGTCTGTGGGTTTTGCCTGTTCACAAACTTTGTCCCTGCTGGCACCTGTACACTCTTTCGTGCCAGCCAGTGAAACCACAGCAAAACAGCGGCTTTGCATCAGACAGGTTTCTGACTGGCTGCCTGGTATACTGACTCTACACAAAGTGGCAGTGATTAAACTTTAGCTCCTCTGCTAAGATTTAACATAGCTAAGACTTTATTCTGATGTAACAAGTCACTTCATCATGAATTACAAACTTAATCCATTGTAGAAGTCTGCTCTCTTTACATTTAATAGTATTGAAAATGGTTAGGTTGACATTTCTCTGATAACTACATGCTCATCATTTTGGCTGGTATGATTATTATTACATTTTTCAGGTGTGCTGGCTTGTAGCAGGTGAGCCAAATGGATAATTTTAGATTTGGTGTACATGTGTGTATGTGCGCATGTGTTCATGCATGTGTGTGTGTGTGTGTGTGTGTGTGGCTTTGCGCATGTGCAAGCTTTGCCTCTCTATCTAATGATCCGTCACTTCTCAGAAACAATGGAATCCCTATGGTGTAATAGTCCTATGCACTCCCATACAATGCGTACCACTGCAGCTTTCAGCGCTCTGAACACGCTGCTGTGTGTCACCACATCCCGCTGATGTCACCTTTCAATGCGAGGGCACAGTACGACTAGCACTGACAGGCCATTGTTAGCCGAATACATTCCTCCCTTCACAGTGGCACCAGCAGTGAAGGATGTCACCCTTGCTGAGGGTTGTTAGTGGCTCTCCCACAATCACCTGCTATTACAGGCACACTGAACAGCCCGTCCAGGAAATTGAGGGAGAGCGGGTGTGACAGGTTCACAAGTTCAGTACAGCAAGCCATGGTCATTACCGTGGCAAAACACCCTCACCTTAAGTGATTGTTGTACCCTAAACCACGACAAGCTGAGTTCAAAAGCAGAGCCTTCAGGTGGATACAGACTGCAGGTCCCTTGCACTAATTAAGCACAAAGCTGCTTCCCTAGCCTCATTTTCTTTCAAAGAACCACACGAAAACCTCTGAGAAAACTGGGGTGGGAGAGCTTTCCCTGATCGTCCAAATTTGTGCGGAATGATTGGGGCTAAATGTTTCCACTTAGAGCTTCTCATAATACAGTTGGATTTCTTCACCTTCATGCTTGGTTGACTCATGTCCTCAACTAGTCCTAGCATTGACCTCCCTCAGCGTCCCGGGTTTAAATTAGTTCCTAATTTCTCTGTGGGCCCTGGAAAGCATTGACTTAAATAGCTCTGTGCTAATACCTGTACTGTATCAGACTGATGTCTTGCACTGAGCCAAGAACAAACACACGTCTGACTGAATTAGCGAAGCTGTCTTGTGCCGTCCCAGCACCAATGTGACTGGCATCATCTTGATTCAGAATATCCCTTGGAGATTCCTTCCTCATTTTATCGAGTGTATTTGAATGCGACCCTTTATGACCCTCATTAGCATAGCACCTGAGGGCAAACAAGACCCTGGAAAGTAATTGGTTAGCCAATCTTTAACTTCCTTAGCAACAGGCAACAAATTTAGGCCATGCATATAAATGAAGGCAATTTCCATGGGAGTTTCATTTTTCATTAAGGACTACGCCAATGGGTTTTTCTTTTAAATCATTGTGCCAGTGTTTTTGTTTTCATTTTTAGTTGACTTGGAGCAAAGATGGGGGCGACTTGTGCCTGCTGTGTGTGACTGGCCCTATAACCATCGGAAACTGAGCACTCAGCAGCCAGTGGAGCCTTGCCTGGGAATGGCAAGAGCAGCAATAGGCACATGGCCTCAGCATCTTTCTTGCTAGTAGAGGAAGGAAGATATTTTTCAAAGTTGTTTTTTGTATTGGTGAAAAAAAAAAAGTGGCTGAAGCTCGAGCGGTCTGTGGTTCAGTCTCACCCCAGCAGACGCGATACAGCGATTGCAAACAGCGTGCCATGATATTGCACTTGATTTTAAATGCTTTTGCAGCACTATACGTCACATTTGACCCAGATTGATCTGTTTTGTGGCTTTGCAGCTACTGCCCCACCACTCTCCATTCCACTTCAGACTGCAGTGTTTTGAAATAGCCAATCCGTCCAGCAGAGAGAGATGCCAGAGAGATGCCAGAGTTTGTTTAATCTAAATGGCAGAGCTTACGCTAAAACCTGGCTATTACTGATATAGGAGGGATGCTGGGATTAGAGATTACACTTCATCCAAAAAACTTTATTTAGAGTGACATAAGAGGATTCGCACTCCCTTATTCTACCGTATTCAAATGGCTCATAACATATTCAGATGGGGCACTGTGTCATTGAGCCACAGCACCGACATACTTTGCAGTTGGTCATGGCGTGAGTAAGCAGATCAGTGATAGATGGATTTATGTTATGTGGGGATGATTTGTTTTCTGATTATCAGCCACGACTTGATATCAAATTGCCGTGCCGCTTTAAAGGGATGAGTGTATGATTGAATAGACTGACCCACTCTATTTTGCTTTACTTCCAGGGAAAGTTGAGCGTACATGGTCTATTTCACACACACGCATACACACTCTTGCCTGGGAGATTTCCTGTTCATCCAGAAGTCTTCTACTCTTGGCTAATGAGTTGGAGGGGTCAAGTGTCCTGCTCAAGGGCACCTTCAAGGATGTTGCTGCAGGAGCATACAACGTTTCTGAACGATTTACTTTCCTGACCCCAATTTTCCGTGCCAGTCTTGAGAAATGAGCTGGCAAGCTTGACTTCATTAAGCCCCCTTTTATTCATCCTCTTAAGGGTCTCCTTTAAGATAAGATGGCTTACATTTTCCTTTTGTGCAGAGGTCATGTCCTTTGTGTATATCCTGACAAACAAGGACTTAAATCTGTGCTCAGCCGCAAGATGAAACACAAACAAAGTGCTGTGCCCATGTTTGGGAAACAAGCAATTTCGTGGTCGGGGAGTGGCATTCAAAACAGACTCTTGACTCCCATGAGAGGCAATAAGGCGGCTTCAGCGGGTTCAGAGGAATAGCGATATCAGCGGAGAAAGCAGAGACATTTACCTCTGTGAAAAGAGTCGGTGCTGCCTCCCTTGATGCTATTCTAATAAAGTCGTGGAGACGGAGGAGGCTCAGGAGCAAATATCCACTGGTCCAGCCCTGTCATTCATCCCTCATCTCTCTCACTGGCCATCAGTCGCTTCTGCTCGGTTGCTGGGCAGTGTTTGGCATTTCACATTGTCTTTTTGAGTAAATAAAAGCTTCTTGTTTTAGTTTGGATGTTATTGTTACTCTGTTGACGGGTGGATATTCTTGAAATTGGTATCTGAGTACATTGTATGTCCCGGAAACCGCTTACTGTTCTGTGGCAACAACCATGCTTTGCTATGTTTGTGATCCCAGATTACTTACAATCATCAGATCATGCAATAAACTGTAAATACAGACTGGTGTAATCTATGGTCAAGGAGACATGCGTTAAAGCTGTTAAATCTGGCTGAATATCACGAACACATTACATTAGAATAGTGAGCTGCTGGCCGGACTGAGTCTTAGATAATGAAATTGCTTTTGTTATTGACAGTCACACTGGACTGCTGCAATACCGACCCCGTGTCTGAGTGACTTTTCTGCTAATTTTCGGACAATAGGTTTTGGCAGTTGTTTTTTTGTTGAGAGTGAAAACAGTGCAAATAAGTGAAGTGGTTCCTCAGAGTGTCCTAAACAACACTGACAGGACAGTGGCTTTAGGTAATTGTCTGTGACAGTGTTTGCCAATCCCTGATTTGATGGTGCTGGTCTGTAGAATAATATTGAATTATGTGTGTCTTACTTTGGTTTTAATTTAGTTTATTTGCCCAGTGACAAAATGCAGAAGATAAGCGATTATAACACAGTCATTAAACAAGTGGAAAGAGGAGAAAAAGTACTAATTTGTGCTGCTGAAATACAGGTAAACACCAAGGGGGTTATAGGGAATGTAAATTTTGTGTCCTGGGCTCTTGGCATAATTTAAATAAAAAAACAAAGGCATTTTGTTGTTTTGACAGTGGAACTTGGCATATGGTGCCCTAGCCTTGCCATTTTCACTTTTTAATCCTATCCATTACCATACCTATTACGCAGAGCTTTCTCAAGACGTAACCTCCACAGCTGCAGACAGCAATTATTACTCACAGAGAAAACAAATACAGAGAGAGAAAGAGAGAGCCAGCGAGAGATGGAGAGAGAGATTTTAAGCTTATTGTACGATACGTCACCAATCAATCAGTTGATTACTTCTGAGTTTGCATTTAGGCTCCTATTTGTGCCTTAGTGTTGCGATCGATGCTTAATATTTCTGCTTTTCAAGCCTTAATCATCCTAACAAATACCTCACACATGTGGGCGCACGTGCAACGAGAAGGAAGGAGAGGGAGTGAAAATACATATATAAGGATTTTAGGGTGAGAGAACACTGTCCATAACATCAACATTATAGGCCTGGAGTACATAATGATAGAGGGAGGGGATTAGTAGGTATCAAAAATCCATACAAAGGAATTAAGGGTGAGAGCATACATGAGTACTAATATCAACATAAAAAGGCTGAAATATAGAATGATATAGGCAGAGAGAGTGATAGAACGGCTGGCTAATCACCAGTGACAATCCTCTGGATTAGTGGGAGGGCAGCAGATGGCCCCGGGCAGGGCAGGCCTCTCCATATATGGACACCCCACAAGGCTGATGAGGCTCGCTAACTCCTCTTGCCTACAGCAGCCGAGCACGCAGACTGTATTGTGCTTGGTGCAGTTTTAGTGGTCACTGCCCACCCATCCATTCATGTGTCTGCTGGGACGGTTCTGCTTGGATGCTCTCTCTTCCCCCCACTGCTCCTCCTCAGTCGTTCACCCATCTCCTCATTTTCATCCTCAGCCTCTTCTCATCTCCTCTTCTCCATCCATCCATCCATCCTCCTACCTAAGTGCACACTGATCGATCCATCCACTCTTTCATCCATGCTTTCGTTCACTCCCGAGCGTGCAGCTCTTTGGGTACACGTCGTCTATTCGCTGTTGTCTTGAAGGCGGGTGGAGCTCAAACCAGTCAGTCAGTGCGTAGTTGTAGTGCTGATGCTAGATGACAACATGTGACCCAAAGTTTGGCTGTAATTTGTGAAAACAGACGCTGACCAAGTGAAATGCAAAGAAAGTGCTGTTATGATAAAATGCAAAACAGGTAACTCCTCAAATATGATAAAACATCTGATCGTGCACATTATTCATCCTGCTAAAGTACCGCCGTTATTAATGGCTGCCTTGTATTAACCTAGTACTATGTATTGATATAAGTGTAGCCATTTTCATAACATTAGTGCAGCTTGCCATGCATCATCTTACATTAATAGAGCATCTTTGTTGTTAGATTGAAGTTCTGTCAAAAAGGCAAAAGGTAACAGAGGAGGAAGCTGATTGAAAGCCTAACTAATAAAAATTGTAAAAAATCTGAGGAACTGCAATCTATGCATTCTAAATTTTCTTGCTTAGCCGGTTAGCCTGTTGAACTTCCAAGTTCTGACTATCCACCTACTGTAACTTAGAGCTGTCTAGCTACGCTAGTTACCTACCACGCTAAGATCATGAATGATTGGAGGGAAAAAAGTATTTGCAATTTTTATTTCTAAGTAATATTTGACCTGATTTCCATCTGCCATTCAACTTTGCTAGTTAGCTAACTTGTGCCCCTGAAAAGCTGTGGTTCTTTGCCTCCATCCATTGAGCTTTAATTTGACCAGTGACGTTACTTCTGCCTTTGAGAAATGTTTATATAACTAAAACTCTAATCTGCCAACCAACTGTCCATCCATCGATCCACCTATCTGTCCACCCAGTCCTCCATTAGCTTTTTCCACCCACTACCCAGGGTGCTGTGGGTGTGCGGCGTGGGCCTGGACTCATGGGTGTCACTTCACACCAGATCCCTGGCAATCACTTAGCCACATTAGCACGAGCACACGCACACACACACACACACACACACACACACACAAACAAGTACCTAGTAAGTTCATATTTGTAACCCATAGAGAGAAACCTGCCGTTTTCTTCTAACACTGTCAATATCTGTGCAGCTTTTCATGCGTTTTAGCAGTTACAGTCAGGGAAGAGTAGTTTTCCTCAATGATCACACCTCTGGTTATATGTAGCTCACTGCTGCCATGTGACAGCTTGAGGGGAGGATGTTTTTTTTTTTTTTTTTATCCTCTCATCTCATGGCATCTCAATATCATAAGTA
>OMKZ01017469.1:10750-28911 GCA_900302535.1 Neoniphon sammara
ACAGTCAGGGAAGAGTAGTTTTCCTCAATGATCACACCTCTGGTTATATGTAGCTCACTGCTGCCATGTGACAGCTTGAGGGGAGGATGTTTTTTTTTTTTTTTTTTTTTTTTTTTTTTATCCTCTCATCTCATGGCATCTCAATATCATAAGTAACCAATGTCACCATCTTATCTCAGGTTTTTTCAAGTGAGAATAAATAAGATATTTGATGACATATGAGTTGTCTACGTCTAGGAATTCTGCAGAATTGCCTGTATGAAGTCATATTTATTTAAGCCCACACAAGGCAAGACTTGTGTAAGTAGACACCTGCAGCAGAAGAAAGTGTCTCATCTCCACTAATTGAGACACTGTAGATTTGCCCTTTTTGCTCAAATTAAATTCAGATGTCAGGTATGGTGGGAAATCTCCATGCACAGGAAATGATGAATTGAAACTTCAACAGACTATCTGTAAAACAGTAGTGATTGAGCCCCATCCATAGGTGGACTCACCAACATTAGATCATCTGTGTCTCTTGTCCCTTTGGTCTTTTTGCTAGAAAACCATCACAGACCGTCTGGGTTAGTGTGCAGTTTACTGGTGTTACATAACAGGATTTCTGAGTTTTGAATTAGGCTAACAGTTACCTCTTGCTACCATATAGAGTTTCCAAAATACAAAGTTGGCAAGTTTAGCTATAAAGCATATTGGCAGAGAGTTTTTCTGTTTTTGGCATGCAAGTACATGTCAGTCAGTCTATCTAAATGGTAAATGGACAACATGGATGTAACACTTTTCTAGTCTACCAGCCACTCAAATCTATCTATCTGTCTGTCTATCTTGATTCATATATTTAAATTCATACACATTTGCAGAGGGGTCTCGTCCACAGCCCTAGTATGCTTTGCAGTGTCTTTGTATGTGTTTCTCTTGTCTCTTACCATGTGTGCCAGCACTTTAAGTTGTAAATATGTCACCCCAGCAAAGTGAACAAGACAAAATCCTGTGCATTTACTGAACTTGGAGATGCTGTGATGCTGATTAAAGGCAATTAAATAATTAATATTGGCTGCCCCAGGCATCCATAGTCATGCATTTCGAAAATCAAGTCTCATTTACAAACTAAAATGATATGGGCCTTGGTAATTGGTATAATCTGTACCAGTGTTTTTCCACCCTTAAGTCTTATGATCAAAATGGAGCGCAACCAGAAATATGCAAATTACCTGTTGTCATTTTAGGATTAGGCGGGCCACACTAGATTGCGAGAGCACACAATTAAATCCAAAACAGGCGGCACACTACAAGCGTACTGTAAAGACTAGATAAGGACTGATTCAGCGTTGATCCGTCCTTTTGTGTTGTCGCAGTGTACGCCCCTAAGAGGACTCATTAAGGAACATGCAGTCAGACAACCCGGGCTACAGTAATTCATCATGGCACGTGCGACCTCTCTCCTCGGTGCCACTGGCTGTGCTCGCTGCGCCCTTCTCCATCCTCTGTAGACACACAGGAATGTGCTAGATCCTTTAACCCTGCAGTACTTATTTGGCATTAAAATTTTCAATTGCTGTGATTGTGTATACAGCCAGTCATTTTCCTCGTAGTTTTGTTTTTCATTTTGTTTCAATTTTTTACTTTTACCCCTTGTTTAAGAGCTACCTCTCTTGCTCCCTGCTATTTTTCCTTTCTTTTTTTTTGTTAGATTGCAGTATTTTGTACTTTCCGCCAATAGTCACAAACAAAACAGACATTTTCCCATCTGGCGAACGGGATAACAATAGACTATAAATCCTGCGACTCTTTTACGTCCACAACATCAGAGATGACTCACAGCTCGAGGCAGACCGGTCTTAGTGATGTCACTGCGTGTCACTGGAGACGTGTGATAAAATCTGGCAAGTTTTTGTTGACCCCTGACGTTTCTGCACACATACATACACAGTGTATCAGGCAGGAGACGCCCTGAGGTGTGAGAGCTCTACCCTCAGTCACTGCCTGCATGCTATTTTGATGTGTGCGTCATGCAATTTTTACATATGCTCGCTCAGGGATCGCTGTGACTTCAAATGTCTGGATCAAGATTCACACTCCTCTGATCAGTCCTTGTCATGAAATTTGTCATTTATCACAAATGTATGACTTCATTTTTAAATTAAACTTGCCATAGATAATGGTGCTGAACGGTATGCTCATTAAATTCTACATTTTGTCTATGAGTTTTTGGTTTCTTACGAAGGGTAGCTGACTCGTGTAATTTGAAATTTCCTTGACGAGTCCCTGGTGAGTGGGGGTTGGGGGGGTCTCTTACTTACCTATGCAGAGCTAAACAAAGCCAATATGGAATCTACACAGCAGGAAATCTTGAAAATCAAAGAGCAGAGTCTAAGACGTTAAAGGAGCTTAAAGCATTTGAACCGCGACTAATTGCGAAATGGTGCTGCTGAAAAACGTCATCTGCATGTCTGTATTCTCACAATGAATTTTTCTAAGAGCTGCTAGTGCAAGCCCAATGGTCACACAGAGGAAGGGGAAGAGCAGGGTTGCTTCCTCCTGGAAAAGCAGTGAAATGTTGCCGGTGTACCGCAGGCTTTCACCCATCGGGGGGCATGCTCTCTTGCCAAGAAGGAAAAATAGATAATGCTAAGTTTAGTGGAATTACTTTCGTGCCAAGAGGTTCATGGAGAGCACGTTGCTGTGTGCTTCAAACTTTCTACTGAAATGAAAAATCCTCCCTCCGATACTCTCACACTGTTAGATATCATCAGTCTGTGATTTTCAGTGTATTCCAGGAGCTATTTTGTGGTGAAGTGTTATAATTTACTTTCTTAGTGTACTCACTTTCCCTCAGCGTGCTTTGTCTACTTCGACTTAAGTTAGTGATTTCCGACATTTCGCGGAGAGGCTTTCAGCCGCCCCCAGAGAACAGGTTTCTCTGCGCTGCATATGTGTAGGTGGAGAAAGCGATCGGGATAACGGAGCGAGAGGTTTTCCAGACGAGAAAAAGCAAAAGTTGTGCCCTTTACTCAGTCAAAACACAACATGTCTCGTGGCTGCCTGGCTCTCTGGTCCATTGAAGCTGCTGTTGGTGGAGAAATTAGACTCTTTTGCCTCTTCTACAATGGATATCTCCCCTGCATGATAGCTGAACGTCGGTGTAAAATAACAGCCCTACAAAGAAGCCCTCGCTCTTTGATTGTAAGGGACTGACATGAAACCTGATGGTGACCTTTGATGTTTTAGATTGCTGAGAATTTTTTTCTGTTACCCAACTCCATCGAGGCAGCGCTGTAAATATCTCAATGTGAGTCATGTCATCTACGTTTGGGCCAGAATGTGAAAAATCCAATACCAAGCAACAAAATGCATCCAGGGATGCAAGTTGCACGTTCCTGCACGCCGTTAAAGTGTTTCAGGGTGGATTTTTATCTTTTAAACTACAGCAAGGAAGACGAAAAACTCCCACTAGTGATCGCGTAATAAAAAGTAGTGAGAATAAACATCCCCTCTGGGACTATTACAGCTTATATCTAATCTCTCTGGCGTTTTGGCCGTAGTCGCTGTCTCGTAGCCAGGTGGATTTCATTGAACGCCAACTTGCTCAGTGTTTATTGGACCATATATCATGCATTTATCGGGCATCTGTCTTGCTACTCGGAGGAGAGAAATAAGAAGAAAGGAATAACACAGCTCATGTTCCTCTGTACCTGGACCCACGGCTCTCTGGTTTGTCATTAGAAGTTCTCGTCAGCCGTCAGCAGCTGTGGAGCAAACACACAAACCCAGTCCTCCCTCCTGCTCCTGGTGGCAGCTGGGCAAACCAGCCTCAGTGAATATTGTATATGTGTGTGTGCATGTGTGTGTGCATGTGCATTTCTCTGAAAGCACAACCGATGGGATTATATAGCTGTCACAGCTGTCAGTCAAGTCTTCTCCATCACCAACCCCCTCCCACTCCCACCACATACACTCACACACACGCACACACACGCACACACCCAATCCGTGGGTGGCTGACAGCTGTAGCCATGGCAACAGAGATAATATGATGACTGTGTTTATGTCAGAGCCTCTGCCCCGCTACCTGTGACCGTACCTGTCGAGCGCACTTGACATCTATTTAATGGGAATTTGTTAAACTGTCGTATAGTTAATTATATGGTTGTTTAGCAGTCACTTTTTATCGAAATCGATTTGTAGAAGTTACGTGAGAGAAATGAGCAATTTTTTAAAATCTTTATTTATTTATTTATTTTATTTTATTTTTTATTGTTTGAGTTTTTTTCTTTCTGAAGGTATTTCAGCAGTGCAGAGATAGTTTATACAGTGTATACTGCAGTGTGGTGCATCTTGCATTGAACTGGTGTGTTTACTACTGTGTGTCCCTGAACATCAGTGTCTGCACCATGCAAAGGTAAGTGTGAGCATTAAGGCAGGGCAGGATAGACAAAACCAAATATCACAATATCTTAGACTGCATGCCTTGATGTCAGTATTGTGACGATATTGCAGGGGTGATGGGTGCTTTCATAAGATGTAAGATGAGATGCACACAAGGTTTTGGATAAACAGTCATTGGTAACATGACTATGATGACCAAGCAATTAGAGGCAAATCACAGCTACAACAGTCTAGTAAGTTAAGACAACAGCATCCCCTTTACTGTAATGCAAAAAAAAAACAGGAAAAGACAACACTTATGTCATATGACAATATCCAAAATCCTAGAGGATATCTGCGCTTATATCGTGACATCAACATGACATCAATATGTCGCCCAGCCCCAGTGTTCATATGTCAAAGTGAGTTTCCTGTTGAATAGGTGGCATGGGTCAACCTGCCTTAAAAATGCACTGTGCAAAATTGAGGGTGAGTTTAAGTCAGGACCATTCACATTCAGCTGACCAATAATGTTGAATAATGTATGAAATTTATGAGAATCATGTAGACTCAACCATCAGACTTCATGCTTGTTCCTAGTTTCATGTCACTTGAGTCTAAAGCATCCTCACTTCAGTCGACTTAGGCGATTTTTGTAGAGTGCACCTTTAAGAAGCTGCTAACCCTAAAGGAATTTCAACAATATAGGTTTCAAAGGAGAGTTTTAGTGTGCTGTGATGGTCTAATTGCTTTTTTCAGAGGCTTTTCCACCCTGCCAAGAACAAAATATTGAGGGAAATACTGGTCTGTGTGTGTGCGTGTGTGTTTGTGTATTTGAAATGTAGGTCAGTCCTGCTGTTGTAGCCCTCTGGTGAACCCTCCAGTCAGGCTGTGGACAAGCTGAACTGGCATGTGGGCACTCATACAGCACATGAGCATGTGTTTTACGCGGATCCACCCATCCATTGATCCTCCACTACTTTATTTTTATTTTATTTTCCAGTACCCACCCCCATAAAAAGGACCACAACACACTGATAACACATCTAAATCACTGTAAGAGGAGCCAGTGTGGGAGCCGTATAACTACCACCGGCAGCAATGGGTCAGCACTCCACGCCTATTGCACACTATTTAAAAGCAGCCGGCTTGTGATGAAATCTTTCCCTAGCCCAGTGTTAATTTACAGAGTATTAATATCATTAAAGCCTGCTTGGCCATGCACAGGGCCTCTCTGGTTGACTGTCGGGTCCCCAGTGTGGAAAACTGGAGTCTGAAGACCCCGCAGCATTTGCTATTTATGTGATTAGAGACCGAAGATGAGGAAGGGAGGGCAGTAAGGATGGAGGGATGGATGAGAGAGAGAGAGGTGGGTTTGGTGTGATCCAAGGATAAACTAAAGTGGGGAGGGAGATTATTTCTCCCTCTGAGCTCTTTCTCAGATTGTCTAATACTGATCACAGATGTTGCTATACAAGTCCAGCTCTTTTTACTGCAAGCCCGCTGAACTGCCACTGAACTTTGGCTCCTTCCCCATGAAAAATTGTCCAACATTTACTCACTTTTTGTGCTATCAGATGTTGCAAGAAATGGCCGGATTTGATTCTGCTGCACAGTTGAAGAAAAAATAGCAGGAAAACAGGAAAGATACAGAATGAATGAATTAACTACTACTCTTACAACTTACGACTGGATACAGTAACATAGATACATAGATGACAGTGCAAAAGCTCCCATAGTGCAATTCAGTGAAATAAACTTATCTTTGATCACTAACTTAATGGATATGGATATGAAAATAACAACAACCACGATTAAAAAATCAATAAATAGATAAAAAGAAAATACCCTGATCACTTTATGAATTTTATATCTGATACCAGAAACCTCTAAATTAATCCAGAAATGCAGTTCATCAATTAGTGGACCAGTTAGGAAAGTTTTATCAACATGAGGAGACATTTATTGATTCAAGTTATTAAGCCTTAAGTTCTCCTCGAGTTTTACTATATTGCAACAATTAATGACCATAGACCTCACAATTCAGTACTATTGTATTTAAAAGCAGCCAAGAAACTTATGTCTAACTTAAGTGCCTTAGTATTTTTTTATAGTGCATCAAGAGGAACTAATACAACAGCTAGCATTGTATGAAATATGTATTTTTTTCTTGTTCTGTCTGTATTGTTCTGCTGCCTGTGCTACTGCTCACTTGGCATGGTTTCCCTCTAAAAGATTTTTGATCTCAACAGGACTAGCCTGGATATACAAAAGTGAAATAAAGAATAAAATACAATGAATAGAATAAGAGAGGAAGGGAAGAGATGGAAGTGAAGTCCTACTGGCAAAGAGTAAAAAAAGCCTGTCCTGGAATGCTTTCGAGAGCAATTGTTATGAGGAACATATCGCCATGTTGGACTGTTGCATTATCACACTCTGCCTAATCCATCCCCACCTTTATACTATTATTTGAACACACAATGTTTTTTTTTTTTTATATTTCTTTTCTCGTGTTCTCCAACTTGGCGGTGTGTCATTCATAACCATTAGTAACCACAGCTAGGGATGGGAATCGGTACCGGTTCCAGTTGAGAGCTGGTTCCAAATTTTCCGATCCATCGGGATCGTACACCTCCGAGTTTTTCAGTTCCTTTTATCAATGCAGGCATGTTTTTCTTACAGTCACACACTGTAAAACAATGACTCATGCGTCTATGGTGCTGGAAACTTGAAACAAGAGGAAGTCATGGCAGAGAGGAAGAAACAGTCCAAAGCATCGTTTCATTTCACAAAGAAAGATGAAAACAGTGCTAGTTGTAATGTCTGTAAAATGATAATTTCAAGTAAGAGTGAAAACACCAGATTTTATGTGCCAGTTTTATATTTGGTTAAAGCTAATTCCCTTTTGAAAAGGAGAATTGTAATTTAATCAAATGTAACAAGGCATACGTGCCCATTTTTCTAAAGAATTGTTTATTTTATCAGTCAGTTGTATCCTTTAAAGTTGTATCCTTTTAAGAAAAGGACCATTGTATTTTATTTGAACATGTTCAGATGTTATTGGGCAGACATGGTGGTCACACACTGAGGTTGTGTGTAGTTGCTGGGCTTTCCATTACCTACACTGAAGGCATTGACCTGTTCTGTGTTCAGACTCAGATAATACAACATTTGCATTGGCGCTGAAAACCTGTGTAGGCCTACTTTTTTCCCACACAAAAAATTGATCAGGAAACAATAAGGGAATCAATAAAGAATCAGACCGATAAGCGGAATTGATAATGGCGTTGGTATCTATAAAATCTTATCATTTCCCATCCCTAACCACAGCTAATCACTTTTCAAACATCCAACAACAGCCTTGTTTTGATACCGTGAGCAACTTAAAATGTAACCATAAGATGAGGACAATAAGAGGGAGGAAGATTTGAGAGAGACAGCGATATGGGTAGAGAAGTCATTGCTGGTGCCATCCGTTCCCCTCAACTGCACAGCCATCTCTATAAAAAGGAACAGGCTATCATCAAAGGCTTTAGTGTATTGCATGGAAATCGACAGTATTAACCTTTAGGAGTGCTTGACACTATAATGCTCTCTTGTCAGAGTGGATTCCCAATGCCTCTCACGTATGGCCTGACCCCGCTGGGATACTTTTATTTATAAAGAGAACGTGGAAGAAAGGCAGAGGGATATGAGAGGTAAAGAGACACAGAGAGAGGGAGGGTTGGAAAGAAAGCAAGATGAAACAGAAAGCAAAAGCCTAAGAGAATTGAGATGATGGAATGGGTGTGAAAGAGGAAGAGAGCAGCAGAGACAACAGAGACCCACTGTGAAAATGAATGCAGCCCCTTAGGATGGAGCAGCATACTCAAGGGAGAGAAATAATAAGACTTCCCTCGGTGTACTCTGCTGCCAAATGCGATGATTGATCAAGTCAGAGCTCCTCTCTTTATTAAAGCTGATCATATGTTGCCAGCAGCAGGGTTTTCCTACACAGCTTTAAGAATGAGTAGGAAGAACACTCTTCAATTTCATCTGACGGTTATTTCCATCTGTCAAATTCTATTTATCCTCAAATATCGCCAGCATGCACAGATATGTCTGTCAGAGTCTACTGGTGACTTGCAGGCTGCTACCATCAAACACCGTTCAGAGACACCATGTTGGCCTTTGAGGAAATGCTGTTTGATACCAGTTGAGTTTTTTTTCTGTCGATACAGTCTGGGATCTAAAATCTAGAATTTATTTCCACAGTCAATATCAAGCGGAGTTTCAGAAAGCAGCAACTGCAACATAAGAATATGGGCAATAATTGCTCAAACCCTGCAAGCACCATTTCCCTCTTATCTTTCCAAGAAAATATCTGTACTTTATGTTCTCCAAATCCTATCAAAGGGAAAGCACACGCCACCCAATCTTTTCCTCAAATTTCCTCTATTTCATTGCTGGGCATGGGGGAGGTATGGCAGAGCAATGTTTGATTCCCAGAAAATGTGGTGTTAAAGATGATGGTCCAAGGTATCTGTTGAGTTGCTTTGATCCTCCACCTACTGGGTTGCCTTTGAAAGCGACTGTTTGGAGTGAAAAGAGGTTATGCCAAGGGTCTGGACTACAAAATACAGCTTTTCAGAGGAATTGTTTGGAGGGTAGCATATTGGCGGCCAGTTCTGGGCACGTAGTCAAATCGGGGCATCCTTGACCCAATCTGACAGACTCAACCTTTGATATGAAATTTTATTTATAGCCTCTTGTTTAGGTATGATTTCACATTCCCTTTGTCCAAAAACTCTTCTATTTAGAAGACACACGGTGAGTTTAAACCTCGGCCAGTGATGAGAAATTATCCAACTTGCTGCTACACCCAAAGACAGGAATCCCTATCGCTTCGGTTTGAGATGATATTGATTTCTTGATCCTGCAGACATACCTGTGGGATTTGGAATCAAATCTCTGTCTCTATTAGTTTCAAAGTTACAGCTATAAATTTTCTATTGGTGAAAATCCCAGATTTAGATCACCACCAAAATCTAATCGATTGCTCCCTTGCCTAAAACCTGTCTGTCCACCAGATTTCATGGAAATTTGTTCAGATATCCTGCTGGAAGACAGATAAACAAACTACCGGGTGAAATCATAACCTCCTTGGCAGAGGTAAAAAATTGTCAGAACTAAAGGAGAGGAAATTGCATTAAAGGCTTGCTTTGTTGCTGTGGGCTTTAATGATTTGTTTCATCTTTTATTTTGTTTCTCAGATGAGCACCGTTGGGCTGATTTGTGATCGCTGAACCATTTTATTAGCCCTGGATCGCTACAGATATAAAAATCACAGTGTGCATCAGTGTAAAAATACGTGGCAGTGAAGGAGCTGTTCAGTTTTAAGTAGCGATTGCACAGCATCCAAGACACGAGTGAGGCACATCTGGTCTGCAGCATTATTAACCCACATGTATTCCGGAATTGCACACACGGTTGTCACAGTGAATGCCCTCCGTGGGCAACATGTACAGGCGCACAGACGCAAACAAACAAATCTAAAACACCCAATCCCCCCCAATGCCATTAGGACCAAGAGGCTACATTCATTCAGATTTGTCTGTTCCTTCGCTCCCTCCCTCGCCCTTAAACAGATGGAGCCTTGAGTTAGCATGTAGCGGGAGATCTGTGTCTGCCTTTTATGGGCACCGCTCTCATGCCCACCCCCCTCGGCGTCTCTCTGCCCCTGTTATGGTTCATGTCACAGCAGCTTGCCCACCTGGCAGTGCTCCCACACCCCTGTCCGCCCTCCTGTCCCACTCTCCGGCGATTACCACTCTAATCCATATTTAATGGATTCAGCACACTCTTTGCTCCCGTCCCGATGGCCGCGTGTGATTAAACCTTCAGCCGTGTTACGATCCAGATGTTACAACCGGGACAGGGAAGAGGGAAAGGTGTCTGCGTTGGATGTGTCGACAAGTCAACGCCAACGCTCTTCCGGTTGGAGTTGAGAGAATTGATTGCCCCCACCGCGCGTCTTGTTCAATCACAGCTACAGAAAAGCTATTATCTCCTATGTGTTTAGTCCGATTGTGATGTCTCCGCTTACATGGACTCTGAAGGAACTGTTTGATGGCTGTGTTGTCACCCAGCAGAGAAATGACGACACCAGGCAGTGGGGGAAAAGAGATTTGCGAGTTTATTGATGATGATAATGTCATGTCAAGCTGCAGATGCAGAGCGGCTTCAAGTATTCCCCTTGATTGATCCCTCTAGGTTTTGACCCATCTAAAGGAATGAACTATCAGAGGCTCACACAAAGCAAATCATTATCAGGATAGATGTTAGAAGTGTGTGTTTATGTGTGCGTGTGTGTGTGTGTGTGAGAGAGGCCCCCATTTCCCCTCCTTCCTCTTGTGTGTCTGTGTGTGTGACAGAGAGAGAGAGCGAGAGAGAGAGGATGTTCTCAGAGACCCCACCTCCTCTCTCTTTCCTCTCATGTTTACCTGGATCAGCGCGGCAGTGAAATCAAAGGGCAGCAGCACAGAAGTGTGTGCTCATTCATCTCAGCACCTTCAGATAGAGGGTGGCAGTTTTTACTGCTCCCACCCCCTGGTGCGATCATAGCATTGTGTGTGTGTGTGTTCGTGCGCTCTCGTTCACCTTAGTCCTCCTGCTCCATACGACCTGTCTGGCAGTGATATTCTACCTGCAACTCACTGCATGCAATCCATTACCTCTTGTCTTGTTCCTTGAGAGCTTTGTTCTTTTTGCCTGTTAATGTATGGAGAAAACTGAGGCAGTGGGTGGCTCATTTATACATAATGATATTCCTTGTGATGTCACTTCTTGTTATCGCCCTAACTGAGAGGACAGGGTGTAAGGAAGATCAGATGAGTGCTACATGATGAAATACATGTACTGCACAGTTATGCCAATTGCTAGAGTGAGCCTGCATTGTGCACTTGGGGTGGGTAGAGCAGAACCTTCAAAGAAATGGGGAATGTGTTTGAGGCGAGCCATCCAACTCAATGTCTTGTCATTTCATGACAAGACATTCTCCATCCTCACCCATCCTGTCTGGTTGTCACTTGTCTTGCAGCAACAAAATTCACCCAAATTCACCCTCATTCATTCTCCCTTCTCCTCAAGCTTCCCTCTGCCCATGTCTGCTGTAAACCCGACTTTGCTTGTTCAGTCTTTGGTCATTCCATTTAAATTACTCAAAAACATTGGGCCTCATTCGCTGAGTTTTTTCTTCAATTTGTTCTTGAGCAAAGTCCTAAGGAAAGTCAGATTTATGACCTTTCTTAAACTGCGGGATTGTTCACACCTGTGTTATTATAATGATGAATCCCATTGTTCTTGTAAATTGAAAGCACATGCCAGTTGATCCTAATTAGCATAAGTAAACGCCCTGCCAGTCCCGATAAAGGGGCGTGAGACTGCTGGGTCGTGTGCACACAGAAATGATCAAACTGAGAGAAGTCAAGAATGCACAAACAGAAGTCTAAAGAAGGTGGAGCACTGGACTCCAAACGTTAAAAAAACAACAACAAATAAAGCAACTTTATCAGTTCTGAATTGGAGGTATTGTTGCAGGAAGTGAACACCAAACAAGTAGTCATGTTTAGTAGATGTAAAATAACAGAAAAATAAAAGATGCATGGGATGCTATTACTCGCTCAGTGAACACTGTATCTGGAGATGAGCGCACAACTGATGAAGTAAAAAAAAAATGTTTTAAAAAAAGGTTTGATCTCAAATCCGAGGCTAAGAAACATATTGCAAAACACAGAAGAGAGACGCTGAGCACTGGAGGGGGACGGGTACGCCCAGAGTTATCTGAGCTGGACCAGCGCATAGGGGCCGTTATTGGAGAGACAGAACTCTGTGTGCCATCAGCTGAGTGTTTGGACACTCAGCTGATGTGAATTGAAGTGTTAGTGTAGTGTTTATTTATTTTAAATGATGATGCTTTGTAAAATAATGAAGTAATTATTTAAGAATATATATTTGATACATGTATTAAAGTTACATTTTTTATCATCGTGACAAATGCTGGAGTTATTATTCCAGTATTTTGCATGGGGGGGAGAGTAATTGGGAGTGCCTTGAAAATCTAAACTGGTGGTGAGTCTTAGTTTCGAAACAGAGAGCAGGCCAGGGAGTGAGTTGTGAAAGCCAGAAATTCTCACCAAAGTAATCAAAGAGCCTCTTGTATTGACCAACAACCCCCGAATGAATTGTGGGATAGTAAAACTTTTACGTATTGCCCTTTTTTTTAACTTCAGCAGGCTAGCTTTTTCTCTCTTCCTGCCATCGTTAGTAATAGGTGTGCAGATTCACAGCCAATCCATTCTGCCCTAGCTTACAGTAAGCATATGTGTGTGCGCACGGCGGCAGTTGCCATATGGAGCCGATGGCAGGCTTCCCCACCACTCGTGCAGTTGAGCAGCTCCAATGGCACACGAGACCCGCCGCTGTGGAAATGCGCATTGGCACCTCATGTTGTTGTACAGAGATCTATGCTTCTGCTGAAGTGTACAAACAGTCGTTTGTCGGTATTGATTTGCCCTGTGGTCAATCCATTTCCTAGAATAAATGATGTCTCTGGGGAGCCTTTTAGAAGATCTACTCTTAAAAAGAATATGGTAATCCGTGGTGCTTTACAAAACACAGGCTGGTTCTTTTAAAAGGTTATACATCTAAACAGTTTGTTATTAATTATCCACAATGATTTTACACACTAGACCCACATGTTGATGTTCAGTAGATTCATTAAGTCATTTTTATTTTGCAAGAGTCACATTTTTTAATTTGATTTATTTGGCTTTTGCTATTGTCCCTAGGATTTTGAAATCCTGCACATGACATTTGACTCTCTCGAAACCTCGAAAGCTCCTGATAAACTAAATTAAAAAATCAAAATGCCGGCCATAATAAACGTCCTTCAGAAAAATTGAATGGGAGACCTTTACACCAAAGAGAGGTGAAGAAACATCCAGAGCCATGTCCGTCCCATGACCGCCATCAATATCCTAGCAACCGTCTCCCGGGGGCTCCATAATCTCCCCCATCTGGCCAATTAACAAGAAGGAGGAGGGAGAGGGTGTGTGTGTGTGTATGAGGGGGGTAGGTCAGAAGACCAGAGAGTGGGAACAGGGCTTAGTGCGCCGGATGGAAGGGCTTGAGACTGGGATCACAGCTTCATCACTTCCACTTGACACCCAGGCTATTTCTGTGACGCCCAGGTGGCATCTCTCTCTCCCTCCTCATTTCTGCCCCGTGATTTGATTAGGTGCAACGCCACTTGTCAGTCGGGTGTTGTGTGGAACGGATAGCCACCAAGCTCTGGTCACCTGCCTAGCGTTAAGCTGTCTCAGTCTTAGTGGCTGTGCTTTGATAGAAAAACAGAAATAGCCTGCCAGTGAGGTTAACTCCAATATACAGCATGTCCGCTATGTGGCGAGCAAAGGCATAGCTTGAATCTCTCTAACTGAACTGAATTGAAGAGAACTGAAAGAAGGCTTCCCGCTGAAAAGTTTGTGTTCACAGTAGGAACGTTGGATTCGCCTTCATCTGGCAGAATTGTTCGGGTACGTGTTGGATCAAGTTCACCCCGTCTCGCAGAAGGCCTTCATCTGCTGGAGCGATTTGACAGTTATTCACCACTTCTGAAAGGCAGACAATAACGTCAATGCTCTATACCCTGTGCTTCTTTCATCTAGCAGAGATGCCATGGTGGGAGTACCGCTCCTATTCCCTGGCACATAGGTTGCATGCAGCAACTCTCATGAATTATTCACAGGTTTTGTTCTTAGCTACAGAGTTGACATTGAGCTAGCTGTGTGTCATTTCTTCACCTGTGGGATCCCCCACGAAGAGCGCACTGCTGTATACTGTAAAGGTAAAGGTACAGTAACTTGCACAACTTGTACATGCATGGAAGTAATGAGCGTATCCACATCCAACCACACATATGTAGACAGAGATTTACATGTATAGTGAACATATAACCCATGTACAGTGTGTGCGCTGGGAAAAAACATCTTTTCACTTAATCAAAAGAGACAGACTCACTGATACTTAGGAGTACGCCAAAACCTCAGTGGTGTTCATATGCTCGCACCTCCACATGCGTAGGCATCGCCACAAATTAGCAGAAGCGAGAGCCTGGTGTCCTTTGGGAGAGGCAGCTGTCAGTCTTTAGATCTATTCTTGGTGCTGGAGTCATCACACAACTGGGGGAGCAAGGAAACCTGACAGGTTTTACAGTAATCAATCATTTGTCCCGCCTCTGTTTCCCGATTCGATGTGAGTGATGACAAAGAGGAATAAAAGGAATCTATTACTCCAAGATATCAAAGGCGAGAGTTGTGTTCGCCTCCTCGAAGGATCAAATGGAATAACCGACCACTGCATCATGTAGAAAAATACAGAGTGGATCGCCACATGCTACTGAAAACCTGCAAAACAAGTAACTTATCACAACAGGCACCAGAAATATTGACAACCCGGTCACGAGATACTAAAATGTATTCCTTCTGTCCTGCTCTTTCTCTTATGTTCTTCCTGCCAACATATCGTGCAATTATATCCCAACATCCTAACAAGACCTCCCAGTGGACCACCAGTCAGTGACGCTGTCAATTTGGAGGCTGAGATGCCTGGAAATGTCTCATTACTCTGCTGAGGGGAAGCAGCAGAAACTCCTCTCAACCTTGCAGAGTTGCTCTATATGAACCGTCCTGCCCAAAAAGTCATTATAAAGGAAATAACCCAAGGGATCAGCGGCTACCTCTACCCGACCTTAGTCTCTGGAATGAATAAATTAAAAGGTGGATTTTTACAGAAAGAGACGGCGGGTGGGAGCTTAGGGTGCCATACACCCTTTCTGCACGCCAAAGACATCTGTCCTCTGCTTTGCTTTGTGTTTTCTGAGAAATAGATTTAAGATGTGCAGGGTTTGTGAGATTAAACTGAATTATTATAGTGCTACCATGTATCTTTTCGTAATAGAGTAGTTCCCATCTGTTTGCCACATGATATGATCTATTTTAAATCATATGACTAGGTCAAACCAGGCAAAGTGAAATTTATTCATAAAGTGCTTTCAACAAACTGTGCTTGGCAGGAAGATCTTTGTAGAGTAATAAAACTGACAAACCCAATCAAAAGTGAGAGGAAAAAGAAAACTCAGTGTTTTTGCTTATGATTTGGAGGCATGATTGTGAAATTCAAAGGGCTTCACCCTGATTTCACCTTCTTATTCTCTGTTTTTATGATACGCTGCAGCGTGACATGAAATGAAGGCAAGCATGAAAAGAGCTAACAGAAGGCGGTGGGTCGATGTGGTGGTACGATCACAGTCTGTCTGCTTTGGCCTGCTGTGTGTGTGTGTGTGTGTGTGTGTGTGTTTGTGTTGTGTTTGAGTGTGTGCGGGTGTGCAAATGTGTGTTTGTGCTCTGCATCAAGCTTGGCTCTGCTCTCTGCGTTTTCTGTCCAACACCTCCTACCTCCCCACTGCTGCTGAATCCGAGTCCAGGAAGGATCCCCCGTAGGCCCAGAAAAGTGGGCCTGCACCTCAATATCCAAGTTTAGCGGCAACTGGCCTAGAAGTGTTACTTTTCTCATCGGCACTGTGCTTAGCTGATTGGTAGAACAAGAAACCCTGCTGTGTACTTGAATCAGCGACCTGACAGGCAGCAATTTTCTATCAATGTTGCAACACTGGGGCTTTAATTAACTGAAACAAAAGCTCTCATCAAACTCTGCATTTCATGAATTTTAACAAATCACCGAATTTCGCTACCTATTCCTTTTATAAAACTTGAGGAGAGCAGCGCTGATTGATGATGATTGATTGATGGTGTTTGATGGTGATTGATGATGGATTGATGATGAAGGGTACTAAAGGGATGAGAGAAGCAAAACAAGAAAATATAAATGAGTCCAGCTTTCTCTATACTGAACGCTCGCTTGTTTTTATTATTATTATTTATTTTTTTTTTAAGGAGCTAGTGTTTACATTGCTTTAAAGTGAGCTTTATTTTGTGACCACCGCTTGGGGTCAAATGGCAGAACTTGATCTTTTGAGTTTCAAATCCAAAGGAATGCCCTTTTGGTGACATTCCCATTTACTACACCTGTCTTAGTGGGATTGTAACAGGATTATAAGATTATTGTAATTGTATTGCTCTGTAATTCCAAGCTTTGTTGAAGCAGAAAAATGAAAAGGTCCCAGTCCTAACCCATGGCCCGATTTAAACCGCCTGTCTGGGAATATTAGAATCTCACTGTAGTCGAGCTTAATACTATAATGAGGAAATTTTTGGTGGACTCTCTTTAAAGACAGCTTGTCCAGGCATTTTCTCTAACAAAATCATTGCTGAATGAATTGTAATAATGACCACCGGTTTCACATTCCACTGTGTATCCCAAGTGAGCTCATTTATGTTGCCATATTTCATTATTTCTTCCTTTTGTTGCTTTTTATGCCACCTTTCCAGTCGGCCACAAGGGTTTTTCTCCGTTATTTGTGGTAAATTGAGCCTGAGCGATTCCAGATCAGTTCAAATCAAAGCATGAAGAAAATCACAATTGTCTGTAACGCTTTTATTTACCATGCTTGTTTGTTTACTAGAATTTGAATATGGTAACGTAACTAATTTCACAGTGATGTGTCAGTAAGGAAAATCGTACATATAGTATTTAAATTAGCTGTTGGATAATAGTGTTACCACGACGACTCTCATTTTTGCGGTGATGTAGTGCATGTCTCCAGAGCTAATTTTAAACCTCCCTTTTAGGAGGCAGGACTGCAGCGTTTCCCAGTCTAGTATTACTTTCCTATTGAATTGTGATGTAAAGCGTGATGCATTGTGGGAGGCAGTAATCTAATCCCTGTTGCTGGCACTCCTGAGGGTGGGAGATCTTGCCATGTGATTGGAAAATTTATCTTAATAAAGTGACAGCTACATCATCAAACCGCCACCCCCCTGGAGCAACAGTGGCACTGGCACACAAACACATGCAGACACACCATAGCATACATGCACAGATGCACACACACACACACACACACACACACACACACACACAAAAACACACATGTAGTCCTTTAACCTATTATTTCACACACCTACACACTAACAAGCACGTGCCACCCTATCTTAACACACTAGCCCTCCCTTTCGTGCCGATAGCGCTTTCACCCATTTAAATTCATGTATAGATTGTCAGTGATATGACTTCCTCTGCATTCTCCATCCAGAAAATCCACACAGCATGAGCTTAATCCACAAAATACAAAAGATTATCGGCCTACTACATGCACATTGCTGGATGTCACCGATCAAAAACGGATTTGCACTGAAATAGCAGATGACAAAAAGTTGGCGGGCACGTAGCATCATAGATACAAGCGATCTTTCATATGCTGCAGATGTGTACAACTGCAGCAAGATGGGTGGCAAGTTGGGAGGCTGGCTCATGCTCAAGTAATCTTAGCTAAACAATATGATAAAGTGGCATTGTGCCTTTTTTGTTGTGTCTGTCCTATTACGACTGTACACATGCATATTGTTTGTTTGGGAGGCAGAGGCAGAGATGAAATACCACACCCTGACTAAAACAATAGTATCCATTGGGGAAAACAAGCACCCCTGCTGTGCATACTACGCTTTCTCACTCCGGTTTCCTTGCTCACAGTAAAGCGCTTTTAACAGTCAGTGTCACAGTTGTTCTTGTAAAACCTGCCAGTGCAGCTCACAGACCAATGGCTTTCATCCACAGGGCAGATTCACTGAGCCTCTAAC